>JAJLZF010000002.1:600000-865185 GCA_030572035.1 Yamadazyma takamatsuzukensis | reverse complement strand
CGTACGATTCTCAGCTCTGGTAGATGGGGTTTTAACAACTGGTGTCTCACCCTTTGTGGCCCACCCTCCAGATCTTTTCATGTTCACATTGAAAGCTGCTTCATCGATGAAAACACAATTCAATACATAATCAACATCAAAGTTCAGTACTCCAGTTACCCAGTCATACCTCTGTTGAATCTTTGCTTCCGAATTTCTTTCTACACTTTCTTTACGAGCAAAAGAGCACATTCATCCTTTAAAAACCTATGCAAAGAGGATTTACTTACGCTCAAGCCATCAAAAGATTCACAGAGACCACTCAACATATCATCAAGAGTGGTATAGGGATCTTTGTCTACAAAATCCTTTAAAAAATCCTTGTGATCTCCTTGTAACTCAACAAATTGACTTCCCTTGGATTTGGGGAGTGGGATCTCTTCTCTGTATTCCCTAACCCATTTCTGTGCTACACGGCTCAGGATTCCCAAAGACTTTGCAATGGTAGAAATAAAGTGGCTGGCTTTTCAATCCATTCAGAGATAAATGCTTCCCGATCTTGAAGAGAATAAATACGATATCTCCTAGACAAACCCTGTAAACTAGTTTCGCTTTCAGTATCATCCTCATGTGGCTGCCTTCTGTTTTGTTTGGACTTGTCAAGCTCTGAACCCTCGTTCATCTCAAAACGCAGACTTCCCCGTTCACGTTGAATTTTACGGTATTGATCCAAAACAGTCAAAGTTTCTAAAGGCAAACAGTCTTCCATATCAATATCATCAATTACTGGCTCTCCTTTTTCATTAAAAAGATGGTTATCACCATCTTCAAATACAAACCTGTAGGCCATAGAGGAATAATTTTCTTTCACCCTGAATTCGCACTTTAAATTATGGGTTGGCAAGAGGACGAATTCTAAATTTTTAAAGGCCGAAATTTTTCTTTAGCACTGCGAATTTGTTAGACCTTGGAACAAAATCATCAGAAAGTTTAGTGCGAAATAGCACTAGCACCACCACGAAATTCATAGCCAATATTTGCGATTTTTGTTACAGAGAAGAAGAAATGCAATTGTAACTACTACGAATTTAAATAAAATTTTTTTGAATTTATTACCCTCAAGTGTGTAATATGATTCTTGTAAGGCGAATTTTATATTGACCATAGAGAATTCAAAAAATTCAGTAACGAATTTTATATATAAAGAGCGAATTTTATTTGGCCCTTTGAGATATGGTAATGTCGCTTTGCGACATCTTATTTGGAGAGGTGGGAATTTTATTTGGGATTAACTGTACTGCCAAATATTAATCAGGAGGCTAAAGTTCCAAGGCTTAGATATCAATTGGTAAAACTGTGCCTTATTCTTTGATCCGGTAACGCTGTCGCTATCATCAAGATATTCTTAGGTTTTACCAATAATTATTTTTACCCAACCTTCTAGGGTCCATTCGCGGCGCAGAACATTGCTCAACCGTTTTCTAAGTAGATGATTTTTCGTTTCTTATTAAGTTTATTTATGAATCATATATAGAAAATAATGGAAAAACTGGATAAGCCCAGTAGATCTGTCAATGAGATGGAGAAGCAATTTGAAAAGCTTTACTTTGAAGACACAAAGGAAAATATTAAAGATCCCATAATTTATAATCAGGAGAAACCTGAAGAAAGCCCAGATTTCCAAGATCTAAAAGTTGATGAAAAATCTGACCTTTTTGAATTATCCCAATTTGATTCTTTTGAGTCAAAGTATACCATTCAAGATAAGCTTTACGAGGGGAATAATGGGATTGTTTTTAAAGCCATTAAGAAGGATTCAAATGAATACGTTGTCACTAAAAGGGTCAAACATACTGAGTTTACCCCGGATTATTATCAAGAAGTAATTCAGGAATACAAAATAATTAAGTCATTGCTGAATAGTAATGTAGCTGAAGTGTTGGACTTATGTAAAGAATCAGAAGCTTCAGAATTGGTTTTTATTTCCCCGTATTATTCTGAGGGAGACTTACTAGATTATCTTTCCTTTTTGAGAAAGAAGAATATTAAGCTCAAATCTAATTTGAAAGATTGGATTTTTAAGCAAGTCGTGAAGGGAGTTAAATACCTTCATAAAAACAATATCGTTCACAGAGATTTGAAACCAGAAAATTTCCTTATTAATGCTGAAGGATCTGTGAAAATTAGTGATTTTGGTTACTGCGTCAATTTAAATGCAGATGATTTTGAAGAAAAGTTCTGGACAATTAATAACAAGAGGTTACTTTGTGGTACCAATTCTTTTAAAGCTCCAGAAATTTTTAAATGTGACGACATAGTAGTTGAAGAAAAGTCAGTTGAGAAAGTTAAACCTTTAATCAATTTTAAAGCTCTAGATTATTGGAGTTTAGGTATTACCTATATTCAAATTTTTTTGATGAAAAAACCTTGGTCTGTCGCTAAACTTTCAGATAATGGATATAAAAATTTCAAATTGAATTATCCGGCTTCGGATAATCTAATAAACAGGCTAAATGAAGAATTAGATGGTAATAAGGTTAACTATAAACTAAATCCTTGCTTAAGTTTATTTAAGGATTTACATTTCGGTTCCAGAAGTTTTATCATTAAACTTTTAAACCCCAACGCTGCAAAACGATTAACTGTGGAAGACTTGCTTGATTCTACCTGGTTGAGAGATGTATACGCCAATTCGAAAGAATTGATAGATGTGAAGAAGCAGCACCTTAGCAATTAGTAGGTGTGTTAGTGAAAGATATTTATAATGAGTTACAATTTACGTCATAATGAGAAGAAAACCGTCTCTTAGTATCTCTAACCCCATCGCTCATCCAAAGTTGTTCTCCGATGCCCCATGCTCAAAACCACTACATATTAAACGACAAACCCTCATGTTTAAATTCGAAATTGACAATGCATTTGTAAAACCAAAAGAATTCAAATTTCAATTGTTGCAACACCGAATGTCAGGTATGATTGCTGTTCATTTGACACCCCATTACGTATTACATGTTACGTCACTTGAAACAGAAAGTGTTGAAATTGCAACACTAATAGATGACAACCAACATGAGAGCCAAGTCAAACGTAGTAGTCATATTTTGAAGGTATAGTTGTTAGGGCTAAAATGCAACATCTATGGACTCCCCACCAGACCCATACTTTTATGCTTGCTACTGTTTTCAAAGATGACACTCGCACGACTATTTTCAACATCTAAAAATTATGCCCTTCAAGTCGCAGTCAAAGGTGTACTGAATTTTTCACCAATATGTCTACAGCTACAAGTATGTATTTAGATTACCTTAAATTCAACAAAGGCCAATTGAACTAACAGTAGAAACTACTAAAGTCGACAATACAATTGCCAACTCAGATGTTGTGCAAAAATATAAAACTGGTGGTGAAATCTCCGGTAGAGTTTTGAGTGAAGTCAAAAAGCTCACCATTGATGGGGCCAAAATTTTCGATATTTGTCAAAAAGGGGATGAATTAATGACTGAAGAATTATCCAAGATTTACAATTCTAAAAAGGCTAGTAAAATTTTGAAAGGAATTGCCTTCCCAACCTGTGTTAACCCTAATCATATTCCAGGACACTTTTCTCCAACCAGTGCTGATGATGAAACCAACTGGACTTTAAAAAATGGAGATGTTGTCAGCATTATGTTGGGTGTGCAGATCGATGGATTCCCTGCCATTGTTGCTGAAACCGTTGTCGTAGGACAGCAAGATGCCCCAGTGGAAGGTAAAAAGGCAGATTTGTTGCATGCAGCTTGGAATGCTAGTGAAGCTGCCATTAGACAATTCAAGCCAAACGGTAGAAACTGGGATGTGACTAACGTTGTGGACAAAGTTGCCAAAATCTATGAAACCAGTGCTGTTGAAAGTATGTTAAGTCATAACCAAGAAAAAAATGTTTTGTATGGACCAAAGGAAATTTTGTTAAACCCAACCAAAGAAAATAAGAACCAAATGGACACTCATAGATTTGAGGAAAATGAAGTTTATGGATTGGACATTTTGATTTCAACATCTACTGATGGTAAAGTTAAACTTTCTAATTTCAAAACTTCCTTATATAAATTAACTGGTAATTCTTATGGTTTAAAACTCAAAACATCTCATCAAGCTTTAGGTGAATTCAAGAATAAATCTTCTGGGTTATTTCCTTTGAACATCAAGAATTTGGAAGATGTTAGAAAGGCAAGAATGGGTTTAATCGAATGTGTTAACCATCAAGTTTTATTAAGTTATGATATCATGACTGAAAAAGAAGGAGAATACGTTGCTCAATACTTTACTACTTTTGGTATCACCAAAAATGGAATTGTTAAATTCACCTCCCCATCCTTTGACTCGTCATTGTATAAGACTGACAAGAAGATTGAAGATGAAGAATTAGTAGAATTACTTGCACAACCATTGAAAGCTAGTAAGAGTGCTAAGAAGAAAAAGAAGGCATCTGAAGAGACCGCTTAAAATTGTTATGTAGAAATATGACACGGTTCAAGTGTATAACTATATAAGGACAAATAAACTTTTATGAAGCCCTAAGATCTGTATATCCGACACTTTAAGCTTTGGTTGCGAAATTTAACTCTTTATCCGAGATTGGCATAATTGTCCCTGGCTTAGCCTCGGAATTCTTATTAACTTTTTGGTACGGCTTCGTTTCAAGAGGACAAGGCTATGAAAAGGTTACTGGAGCATATATAAACGCAAATTGAACTTCCACTCAAGCAAAAAGAAAGCTAATAGATATGTCACACGATTTTATGAAATTTGCATCAAGACGTTCAACGGTTTACTCCTCCAAAGGAATTGTTGCGTCAAGTCAACCTTTGGCCAACCAAGCAGGTCTTAGCATTCTTGCCAAAGGAGGCAATTGTGTTGATTCAGCCATTGCAGTTGCTGCAGCATTATGTATTACCGAACCAGGGTCAACGGGAATTGGCGGTGACTGCTTTGCCTTGTACTATAAAAACAAAGATAAGAAGGTTTATGGGCTTAATGGTAGTGGAAGAGCAGCAAAAAACCTAACAATTCAAGACGTATGGGATGAATTGAACAATGGAAATCCAATGAAAAGAATCCCCTACACTTCGATCTTTTCTGTGGTTGTTCCTGGTGCCATTGCTGGTTGGTATGATGCCTTTAAAGAGTGGGGTTCCGGAATTGTCACTTTTGAAGATATCTTAAGTCCAGCCATTGATTTGGCTGAGAATGGGTTTCCTGTTAGTCAAATTGCAGCAAGAGGATGGAGGAATTCCACTCCAAAGATCATTAAACTGAATCCAGATTTATCACCTGAACGTATTCCGGTACTTGTAAATGGAAAAGGACCTAACGAGGGAGATTTTGTATTTAACAAAAACATAGCAGAAGCATTGAAACTAATATCAAAAGAGGGTAAATATGCCTACTACAAAGGTCCCATTGCTGACAAGATAATCAACAAAACAGATTCACGTAATCATAAATTGACAAACAAAGATTTGGCTGAGCATAAATCTGATTTTGTTGAACCAATTAAGTATGATTTCCAAGGATACTCAATTTGGGAGATCCCACCAAATGGACAAGGTTTGGTGGCATTGGTGGCGTTAGGGGTTATCCAAGAGCTTCACAAGGCTGGAAAAATCGATTTGTATAAGCTTGAACACAACTCAACTGAATATTTTCATCTTTTAATTGAAGCTTGTAAAATTGGATTCTACGAAGCCAATAATTCCATAACTGATACTGATTTTAAAGATATTCAGATTGATAAGATCCTTTCCTCAGAATACTTACAGGAAAAGTCAAAGCTTTTCAATAAAGATAAGATTATCAAGTTTGATCAGGTGGTTCCAGATCCAAGACATAAAACTGATACAACTTATTTCACTGTTTCTGACCTCAATGGAGATGCCTGTTCGTTTATTAATTCGGTATACGAAGGTTTTGGTAGTGGAATTGTTGTGCCAGAGTATGGATTTTGTCTTCACAATAGAGGTGCCAATTTCAACTTGACTCCAGGTGCCACTAATTGCCTTGAAGGAGGTAAAAGACCATACCATACTATTATTCCATCAATGATAACCAACAAGGATGGCTCTTTATTTGCTTCTTTTGGGAACATGGGAGGTTATATGCAACCAGTGGGACATGTTCTACATGTATTCAACCTTTGTATATTTAAGTTGACGGCACAAGAATCCACCGATCTGATTAGATTTTGTCTTGAACCAGATCTTTCTTTCCCCGATAACGGATTGGGAGGTGATGGTCCTGCAAGCACACCTGTTCCAATAGTCAACTTGGAAGAGGGTATTGATTCCAATGTTTTTAATGGACTTAAAGAACTTGGTCATAATGTTAAACTACTTACAGGTTTTGCAAGGGGAACATTTGGAAGAGCCCAAATTATTAAAAGCGAACAGAAAGACGGAAGGACTATTTTCAGCGGTGGTTCTGATCTTAGGGCCGATGGGGCGGCAGTACCTTTATAGATTGCATGTTGAACAAAACTCTGTTAATTTTTATAACTCACTTAAAATAATTTATTTATTCTATATTATGTACAGTTTTAATTAATTGGCTAAATTTTCAACATATTCAGCAGCCTTAGCCTTGACTCTAAGAGCTCCCTTTTCATCGTTCGTGTCTTCTTCGTAACCAACCCATTTGTTGAAGAAGAATTTAGCTTGTTTCTTGGAAAGCTTTTTAACAATAACTCTTTCAAACAAATCTTCCACTTTAGATTTTTCTTGGCCAAATTTGATTTCCTTATCAATGTAAACGTTCCATAAATCAATCCTCTTTGTAGCATCACTGACCAAACCTTCGAGTAAAGATCTACCTTGTTCAATCTCACCCTTTTCATATTCTAAAGCAGCAAATTTTTTAACCACTTCAATATGATCTCTCTTAGGTAAAGATTGTAAACTTTTAGCTAAGACTTCGTGACATTCATCGCTCAACTTTCTGTCTAACAAGTTAGAACCATAGTTGACCCATATCTGAGGAGTACTAGAACCAAATTTCTTGAACATTTTCTTATAAAGATCATCAAGCTTTTCGAAATTTTCTGACATGGTGAAAATAGTGGCCAATTTTTGATGCATAGTTAAAGCATCCATGTATTGACATGATTTCTTGAATGTTTCTTCCAAAGATTCTTCAGAACCAAAACTATTTTCCAAGTTTAGTAAAGCAATCCAAATATTCAATTTTTCTTCTTCGTCAGTGTATTTGATAGTCTTTAATGCTCTTTCCCCGATTTCTCTTGCTTTGTCAATTTCACTTAATTGTAATTGGAAGGACATATAATTCATCCATAAAACGGAAGAGTTTGGATTACCAATAAGTAATCTTTCAAAATCACCAGTGGATTGTGGAGCTCTAGTGTTGATGTCACTGGTCTTATCCTCAGTATATTTCTTAGCCTTTTTCTTCTTTTTCAGGGTGAAGTCTTCTTCATCAGATGAAGAGTCGTCATCTTCAACTTGATCAAGAATGGAAGCAGTCCAGTCAAATCCTCCAGTGGAAAGCCCAGATGGCTTATCGGGCTCTTCTTGTTCATCTTCACTATCTTCTGAATCACTTGCTCCATTAACAGAAACAACTTCATCATCACTATCAGAGTTGTCCATTTCAACATCTTGATCGTCATCATCTTCTTCTGCTTCGTCTTCGGCTACTTCATCTTCAACCATAGCATCTGTAGACTTTTCTTCAGTGTCAACTTCCATATCAGTAAAGTAGGAAGCTTTCATACCTAACGACAACTGTTTCTTTTCGGCATCAATCTTTAAGATCTTGACCTTAACTCTGTCACCTTCGCCAAAGAATTGATCTAAGTTCTGAACATCTCCATTATCTGAAATTTGAGAGTGATGACATAATCCACTAACATTGAAAGTTCCGTCCAATTTAACAAAGACACCAAAATCGGTGACGGTCTTAACAGACCCTTCATAGACTTCTTCAACTTGTAAATCTTCAAATTTCTTGATACTCTTCAAATCTCCGTTTACTTCGGTTTCCTTGAAAGTCATTCTTACTTGTCTTTTTTCTGGATCACAACTGGCAATCTTACCAATGACTTGCTGGTGAGGCTTGAAATATTTTTTCCAGTCTTTCAAGTATGAGTCTGATAAATCTGAAACTTTAACTAAAGCTTGAACAGATCTACCAAGAGAAACATAAACCCCGTTGCTAGCAATATTTTTAACGTAACCTTTGACAATGTCACCTCTTTTCAAATCTTTATAGTCATTGATCAATTTATCTTTAGCATCACCAGTTCTTAAAGACACAGCAATCTTATTAGCATCTTCATCAACAGCCAAAATAGTAGCAGTGGTGAAATCGTTAACGTGGAAAACATTTTCCAATTTTTCACTATAGTCATCCAAAGCATCGGTTATGAAAGAAGAGGCAACAACACTGGGCCCTAACTCTACCAAAGTATAAGTTTCTTTGATCTTCAACACACGAGCTGGAAGTTTATCATTAACTCTGACATCTTTTGTAGATGCGACAGTTGAAGTTCTACCTGTAAGAACCACTATATTGTGTTCTTGATCAACTTCTTTAACAGTGACATTGATAGCACTTCCAATTGGTAATTTGTTTTCCAAATCATCAAAGATAGAAACATCATCCGTCAATTCCATGAAAGAAACACGGCCCCTCACTGAAGGACTTAAAGATACCCAAGCGTAACCCTTGGCCAAATTATTAATGTAACCAACGAGTTTATCACCCTTGGAAATCTTATCAAAACTCAACGAAGATGAAGTTCCATCAATGATATTTTTAACCATACTTAATTCGATGATAGTGGTTTTATTGATCTTTTTGTGGGTAACAGGTAAGAATTTATGACTTTTAGCATCATGGAATCCAATAACCTTGACATCAACAACTTCATCTTTGTGAAATTGGGATAAAGGTTGTGATTTATCCTTAATTTCATCGAAATAATTGAAGCAATGCGTGATATCAATTCTTCCTTGAAGATTATCCGCTAATTGGACATTAAGTTGAGTACCTTTAACAGATTTTATAATGGCTTTGGTGATAACACCTGGCTGGTAAGCACCTATGGTTTTCTTTTCGGGGTCTACAGGGTTGACTGCTTGTTCAGATTCGTTAGAAGAACCATTCTTAATATCTTTCAAAGACAATAAAAATCTCTTATTTTCATCATCAATTCTAATTACCTTACAACTAATAGATTGAAATTTGTAAAACTTTTTGGATAAATCTTCATCTTTTCTATCTACAGCATATTTGGCCAAAATCAACCCAGTTAATTTCTTACCAAAAGTAACAAACAATCCCATATTGGTGACTGATTTGACATAACCGTGAATAAGGGAATCACCAACTTGTTGAATATCTTTAAAAGAACAAGGTAATTCATCATTCTTGCTGGCATCAATTAATGAATTCTTACAAGTTATAATTACTGATTGAGTTTTCAAGTCTTTTTCTAAGACCAAACCAGTCAAATTTTCTCCAATGGCCAATTTCTTATATAAGACTCGGTTTTGTTCAAAATTACCATCAGATAAATGACCATTGAATATGACACCTTTGATGTTAGAGTCACTGATTTCAACAACGACTGAGTCTTTGGCCTTTTCAACCACAACAACTTCAAGAATAGATTTACCTTGGACTAAGCTGTCAAGAGAGTTTTGGTCCAGTTCTAAATCTTTAGATTGTTTCAAAGTGACAAGTAATCTTTTATCATCTTCATTTATTCTCAAGATTCTGACATTAACTGACTGTCCTAATTTCAAATAATCTTTGGCATCATTGACAAAAGTTTCAGAAATTTCATTCTTGGGTAAATAAGCACTTAACCCACCGAAAAATGAAACAATGACACCATTATGAACGAAACTTTCCACAGTGGCACTAGTTTTAAATCCAACTTCAGCTTTTTCAAAGCTATTCAAAATTTCTTCGTCTTCCATATTCACTAAA
This sequence comes from Yamadazyma takamatsuzukensis, assembly GCA_030572035.1. NCBI lineage: Eukaryota > Fungi > Ascomycota > Pichiomycetes > Serinales > Debaryomycetaceae > Yamadazyma > Yamadazyma takamatsuzukensis. The sequence goes on along the minus strand of JAJLZF010000002.1, from coordinate 855,222 downwards.
GACTTTTTCAAAGTTAAAAGTAATTTTCTTCCTTGCTTGTTCAAGATTCTAGCTCTGATGGTACTACCAATTTTGAATTTTCTTTCTGGATAAATCAATTTAACGTCAGAAATATGTCTGGCAGGCACAAACCCGTCGAAACCCAAAAACTTAACGTTAATACCCTTTTCAGATATTTTAACGATTTCAACTGAAACTAATTCTCCATCGGGGATATCATTAATGGTCAAATATTTGGCATCGACAATCTTGGATTCTCCAGATAAGATAACCAAGTTATCAAAGGAATTGAATCCGATTACTCTGGCTGGGTGAGTCGACCCCATGAAATATTCAGCAATAGGCTTGTCTATCTTGGAATGATGAATTTGACCTAAAATTGTATCACTTAAGGATACAAAGATGTAGCTGTTATCAATACCAACAACCTTAGCTTGAGTAAACTTATAACCTAATGGGAATGCTTCTAATGCTGATGCTTGGAGTTGCGGAATGTTGTTAAATGATGCAAGATGGTTTAAGGTGGATAAGATCAATTTCTTGGTACCTCCCTTTAATAAAACTGCAATTACTCTGGCCTTGAAAGTATTCCCTACACCGTATTTATGTTGTAAATCCTTGAATTCAAAACTGTGAAGATGGGAAAAGTTAATAGTTCCGTCAACCAAACCAAAAACTCTGGCAATAACACCATGTTTCGTGACTTGAGAAACAAGGGCATTTACCATAACCCCTGATTGAATGGCATCTATGGATGAAATGGTGGAGATTGTTGATGCCTTGGAGGATTTTTCGATTGGTTTTAAGGTTAAAGCTCTAGCGGCTTTACTCAATATAGTACATAACATAACACTTCCTTCACTGATTTCTTGATCTTGGATTTCTTTGTTTGCAATGAAACCAGTAACTTTCTTATTGGCAATATTTAAAATAATACCGTGGTCTTCAACAGATTTAACAGAACCTTGAATTACATTACCAGCTATGAAATCATCTTCTTCTAATGAACTGTTTAAAAGGGTTGGTTCCACAGATAATTGAATTCTTTTCTTTTTGGACTCTTTACCTTCCACAACTTGACCATTTATGTATTGCCCAATACTGAAGAGTTTCTTCAAATCTGGGAATTCTGAAGTCTTTAAAGTTCCGGTGACTATCTGTTGATCTTCATCATCATCATTATATGCAATATCTTCTTCCTCATCCTCTTCGTCTTCTTCAGCAAAAGATTCAACCTTTTGTGTGAGCTCTTCACTAATATTGGTGATTGGAACATACCCTTTCAAATTATCACCAAGGGCTACTACTAAATCAAGTTTATTGATTTCCACAATTTCTCCTAAAACTTTGGTTCCTGGTATTAAATTTTTGAAAGAAAAGTTTTCAATGGTAACTGATTCCTTCTTTGTAGTTTCTTCGTCATCATCATCAGCCTTTTTGACTCTCTTGGTTTTCTTTTTGTGACTAGCTGGAGACTTTCTTTTATTAGTTGGTTTATTACCCAGATCAAATAAAACATCCTTTGTGACCTCATTAGAAATTTCTTTAACTTCTAAAGCAGACAATCCAGTATTCCCTCCTCTTGGGAATGACACTTCGTTGCTAACCAACTTACTGCTAGACTCTGCCATGTTTAAAGAAAAAAATTATATCACTTAGAGTTTTGTTTGAGTCTCAGATTTTTTTCAGCCCGATGAGATGAGAAAAATTATCCTGTATATTATTTTTCCTAATTAACTTAATAGTACATAATTAATAAATGGTTGAGATTCAGACATGCCTATCCAACTCCATTCCTTTTTCTTTTCTTTCCTTCATGGTATTAGCAGCTTCCAATGGATTATTATATTTTCTAATCAACTTGGAATAAAAAATCCCACAAGCATTACATAAGGTTTTATCGCCATCAGGACCACGTCTCCATTCTGGGGTTTTCTCAGATCCACAATGAACACACAGAACTGGGGATTTACTTTTCTCTTTATCAAATTTTATAACTGAAGATTTCTTTCGTTTTTTGTTTGGGCTTTGATCGTCCAGACTGCGGGCAATCTTTTTTTGTTTCAACAATTTCAATTGAGCTTTACCTTTATCAAGGATTTCCTCAAATTTGTCAATTAAATCCAAGGGTAAGGAATCACCAGAATCATTATCAATTTGGTTTTGCAATTCATCGCCAAACTTGTCCATCCCCTCATCGGCAACTGTGGCCAATTTTGATAATTCTAATTTGGCCTCGGGTTTCGAAATTTTGGTATTGGTTTTAGATTTAATTACTGTTGGGCTTGTGATTTGTGTACCTGAAATTGCAGTGCCATTTGCTGGGAACTTATAATTGATAGGATAACTTTCAGCAGCTTCAGGAGATTTTTGAGCTCCATACTTCCCGTAGTGATGGCCATAAAATGGCTGAGGGTGATTACTTCTGAAGGTTGGTTGTTGGTTGTAATCAAGATTTATTGGGAGACTGGTGGAGTGAGCATGGCTCGATCGGGTTTGATGAGGGAGTAAGGTTGGAACATAAGAATAATGACGTGTTTGAACGTCATGGTGGTGCAAATAAGATTCCTGCTGTGGTATAGGATGGTGACTGTTATCATGGGGGGCAACAATATACCTTGCATGCGAGATATGAGGAGCATTACGAGGTAAATTAGATAATGGTTGAATAATCTGACCCTGGAAACCTTGTTGCATTTGAATAGCCAGTTGCAGGGCATTTTGTTGCGTCATATTACTATTCCCCCCTTGGCCAAAAGAATGCCTCCTTTGTACCTGGTTACGACCATGTCCCGAAGGAATACCCTCAATAATCTTTGAAAAAGGCGGTAAACTAGTAGTTAGCATATTTGGGTTTAACATTAATCCTAGAAAAATATTACAAACCTATTCTGGTCTTTTTGATCCATATTTGTCAGATTTAATTTTCATTCTTGCTGATTTTTTATCGCAAACAATTCGATATAAGCAGAACATAATTGTTGGCATTACCTTTTTCTGATATGATTGTGCAAGATGCTGCAAATTAAAGTTTGCCAAATCGCGGAAATTATTAGCCCCATTCTGCACAAGTTTACTGCGAGCGTGCCTAGGCATATCAAATTCTGCGATTTAAGCTTTAGCATAAAATTGATTTAAAGCCTAAACTTTCTAATGAGCAAAACGGGGCAAAAATGATATTTTGTTATCTCCTAGATTATTTTTTGAGGAACCTTTTACTTTTTTTTCCGTCTAGATTTTTTATTTTCTTGAATGACGATTGATCCATCTCTGACCTCGGCAGGTTCATTTTTGAACTTCTCTTGAGATTCCAAAAAAAACATCAAATCTTTAACTTGTTCACCCAAATCTTGATTTTGAGTTTCTAATTGTTTTTTAGAAGTGTTTAAAAACTCCACTTTGTTCGACAAACTTTCATTAAAAATTTTAGCTTCATTTAGTTCTCGTGCAAGTTGACCAATTCTGTCATCCTTCGTACGGATCTTTTCCTTCAAGCTCGGAATAAGATTTGTGTTTAGCTGTGATAATTGTTCACTGAGCTCGTCTATTTTAACTTCCAATTTAGTAAATTCCTGGTTAGGTAACCCATTCGATAAGGAAGGATTTACAGGAATATTCCCATTACTCTGAAGTAAATTTTCGTAATATTCTTTTTGACTTGCCAAGTGACTAATTAATAACTGAGAATATTCAAACCCAACTTCATCAACTTTATCAAATGTCCCATCTGACCGTTGCTTACCTGCCGAATCAGAAGTAGATCCTTTGGAAGGTAATTCTACAAGTTTCCCATCTGATTCATTAGCAACCAATCTATGAATATAATTATCACCAGCATAATCCCAAACCCTTGACGTATCCATTTCCATTGCAAAACAATGTCCTGTGTTAACAAAATGTTTTAAAGAATGTTGTTGTGGAGCATACCTACTACATCCAACATTCCCACATATTAAACAAATCCATAGATTATCAGTAGTTGAACATTCAGTACACTGTTCGCCATCATCAATTACGGCGGAGGACAGAAATTGTGTGGATGTACTGCCTCTACGGATATTTTGACTTTGACTAGTTCCTTGGCCACTACTAGTGCCTTCATTTATGCTTTCACTCATACTTCCTCTTAGTCTACTATATTCTCTCCTCACTTTTTGATTCAACTGGTTGTTTGAGTATCTACAAATGGGACAACTATCATCTCTCCACTTGGTCAAACATTGACAATGAAAAGTATGTTGACACGGTATGGTAAGTAGCCCAGTTATATTGGCGTCCATTCTCTCAAGGCAAACTGGACATGTGGGTAACTCCACTAAAGCCGTACCTTTACTTGGCTCCTGGCTTGAACTTGCTGTTTTACTATTGGTAAATGGATCTTCCAATAAAAATGGTATTAGAGCATCGTTTGTAGCTCCTAACATTTTTCTTTCCAACCCTTGGGTAAACATTTTAACTGATTTAACGTACACCACATGACAAGTTTCTGGTTCCATGGAATTAAAAGCTTTGCCATCGAATTTGTACTGGAACTCTGCTGTTTTCAAAATATCATTGAACTTCAAAAGTACAAGAAATCTGTTGGGTTTTTCACTTTTGAGTATTCGTATATGAGTAATATAGGGAATATACTGATCTCCTATAAACCCCAAAACATCAGTGGCAGTGAGATAAGTAGGTACAGCTACAATGGAAAGCATAGTGTTGTCTTCGTCAGGGTTTATACTTCCTTCCGTAACATTCCCATCACATTCTTCATCTTCAAACTCTCTGTAAAGTTGAATTACTCCATTCCCCAAAAACTTGCCTCTTATAGGCTCCACGGCTTTATTCATTTTAAGTGGTTTCTTTTTGGTATTATTAAATGATATAACTTCAATTGGAGAATAACGATAATCTGCTAACTCTTCTTTATGATTTTCTGGGGGAAACTCTATAACAATGTGGTAGAATTCAGTGCCAATTGACATTGATCTGACTAAATCAAGGTGCGCTTAGTTTCTCGTTACGGGGACAGCGATGACTTGAGATTTGAGAACGAGATGAAATTCAAGTAGTATATATATTTATCTAAGTGGAGGCTTGGTTAGAGGAACCAAGTCAAACAGTAAGAATGCTTGAGCTAAAGACCATACTTCTCTTTAGAGAATCCTACTAAACTTTCAAGGACTTCTATCTTAGATTCTTTCCATTGTTCTTTTTCCTCTTTAATATAATCATCAGCATCAGGGTGAGGGATCCAAATAACATGGGCATTGGCTGCTAATCCAGACTTGACTCCAGGAATACCGTCCTCGAAAATTAAACATTCTTCAATTTTTAATAATTCCAAACCATTTTGTTCACGGTCTCTGTTCAAAGATTCCAAGCAAGCGTACCAGATATCTGGATGTGGCTTTCCTTTACCTTTAGGAATTCTATCATCATCACCTGTGACAATATGCTCTTCGAATGTTTCAGGGATCTCTGTTAAATGGTTGGTCTTTCTAGCAAAATTAATCTTATTGGAACTGGTTCCCAAAGCAACAGGAATCTTGTTACTTTTCAAATAAGTAAGCAATTCCAAAGCACCAGGAAGAAACCTGGCTTTATGCCATTTAGTCTCTTGAATGCCCATAACTTTCTGGGTGAACTCTTCTGAAGTAAGGGGGAGATCATAATGCTCAATCATAAGTTTGTTAGCATGGGGGCCTGGTAAACCTTGTAAATTGATTTTAATGTCCCATGTTAATGGGCCTTTCCCAAATTCGGCTAATAAATCACTTGAAGCTTCTGTGTAAATATCTTCAGTGTTGATCAAGGTCCCATCCATGTCTGTTGTTAGTACTCGAAGTATATTGCTTCCATTGAATCACATACCGAAAAGACATGCTTTGAAGTTTTGGCTACTAGTTAGTAATAAGTTTTAGCAGATGCTACATCATCCATTTTCAATATTTTCAATTTCAAATGCCTTTAGAATCATAGATGGCAAAATGCAGCCCTAGCTGTTATGACACATACCCCATGGTAGTTTGACAGAAAAACGTCCACGCGAATTACGGAATAAATATTTACATTATCATCTAGGTTTAAAAAAAGTTAACTAAAGGGTTTGTGATTATTAAAATCTAGTTATTCATAGTCAACTAGGGTTTTCATTTGTGGAAAGATCATTTAAGTTTTTTTTTCTTTTATAATGGAGCGTTTTTGAACAAATACGAGACACTTTCACCATTATGTAATCTTCTAATAGATTCAGCAATGACAGCAGATACATCTATGGTATCTAATTTATCACATAATTGCAATTTGTCTTCAAATGGGACGGTATTAGTACAAACAACCCTTTTCAATTTGGAGTTATTTATATTATCAATAGCTTTACCTGATAAAATACCGTGGGTAACAATGGCAATAACTTCTTGGGCATTATTATCCAATAACACTTCTGCTGCCTTGGCTAATGTACCACAGGTATCGGCCATATCATCGACAATGATACAAATTTTATCGGTAACATCCCCCACTAACACCATTTTTGAAACTTCATTTGCTCTAGCTCTTTCTTTATGAATCAAGGCAAAATTTAAATCCAATCTATCGGCTAAACCAGCTGCTCTCTTGGCACCACCAGCATCAGGAGAAATTATAATGGCGTTCTTATAGTCAACCTTTTCTTTAATATACCTTACAGTACTTGGTTCAGCATATAAATTATCAACCGGTACATCGAAGAATCCTTGGATTTGAGAAGCATGTAAATCCATGGTAATCACATGGTTACATCCAGCAGTAGTTAACATGTCAGCCATTAATTTTGCAGTTATTGGAGCTCTGGATTTATCTTTTCTGTCTTGTCTAGCATAGGGAAAGTTGGGTAATATAACAGTTATTCTTCTAGCACTGGCAGTTTTACAAGCATTTATCATTATCAACAATTCAATTACTCTATCATTAACGATTCCTGAACCTATTTGGCAAATTATAAATAAATCTTCATCTCTAACTGACTCACCAATGGAAAATTGCACTTCTCCAGTAGAGTCTCTCTTGATCTCACTAGGAGTTAATTTCAACCCCAACCTTTTGGAAACCAATTCAGCTAACCCTCTATGAACATCACTGGCAATTATCTTGATAGAGTTGGTGGACATTCTTCTATTAAAGCAAGATTCCTCTGCTTGGATCTATTAAATTGGATAGAGTCAAAAAATGAGATGGGGTCTGCAGAAGTCGAGCCATTGGTGTGCGCACGTACAAATCCGAACCATTGCGAAATTTTGAATTGGTTTACTATACATGTTTTAAAATAAGTCATCAAGATCATCATTATCTCTTTCTTCATTATCATCTTCATCATCTTGCCCCACAGCCTGCTGCATACCCTCTTCAGCTTGTTCTCCTTCATTTTCACCGCCTTCTTCGTCTTCTTCCTCTTCCTCGTCCTCGTCCTCGTCCTCATCTTCGTCCTCTTCATCGTCTTCTTCCTCATCTTCATCATCGTCAGCCCTCAAGTTGGCCTCACTAACCTTATCTGGACTCTCCTCATTAATTCTTTGCAATTCTCTTTTCTTACTATCCAACGAGGCTTTCAAGGTATTGTAACTGTTCTGAAACTTCATCTTCATCATCTTATGAGTTGCGTTGTTCAATCCCTTTCTATGAACTTCAACAGCCTTCTCTAAATCGGAAATTTCTTCTTGTAACATTTTAATATGTTGATCTCCAGATTTATTGTCTACCTCATTTTCTTCTTCCTCTTCGTCTTCGTCTTCGTCCTCGTCGTCATCCTCGTCATCATCATCGTCATCATCACCTTCATCAACCTCAACTTCATCGCCGTCTTCATCATCCTCGGCCTCGTCTTCTCCTTCCGCTGGTGTGACACCTTCCACAACAATGTCACCCAGCCCATCATCGATGACTCCTGCGTTTGTTTCCAAAGCTTTGGCCAACTCTTGTTCCAAATCACTGTTTTCTTCACTCATATATTCATCCATTTGAGATGGAACATTTTGTTGAAATTGAGCTTGTCCTTGATGTTGAATTTGAGGTGGAGGTGATGGTGAAAACCTTTGCATACTTTGTCTTGGATCCAAAAGCTCAAAATGAGATTCTTCTGCATCATTATCCAATTGTATAAGCTCGTTTACTTTAGCATCTATATCATCCATAATCCTATGGTTCGTCCTTCTGGGTTTAAATCTTCTATATACATTTTCAAAAGGATAAAGTAACCCATCCTTTAAAACGGGCCGAGCTTGTTTTATCTCATTATCTTTGATGTGCTTATATAATGGATGCACATAAGTTTTCTCCACTGGTACCTCGAAATCCTTGTCTAAGTTGACATCAGCAGGATTAACTGGTTTAATGACTAGTAACATTTGACATAAATCTATGGTTTTAAATATATTTTTCTTATCAATGGTTTTGAAAAGTTCGGTAACCGTAGGTAAGTCAACTAACTTACTGGCATAAATGTTTCCTCGGATATTTACCAAGGCCTTTTCTTTTGTTAACCATTTTATATTTATGCCTGATAAATCATTTGATTCTACAGCGTTATGAATAAACTCCAAATTAACATCATCAAGAAATCGTATCATAATTCCATTTTCAACTAAAGGATCATTCTCATAGTCTGGAGTTTCACTATCATACCCCTCCCCTGGCATTCTTGAAGGTTTGACTCTAACCTTGGGTACTTTCTTGACTGGCTGTGTAATACCTTCAATACCTATATTTTCAAGTTGTTGTTTACTCCTCAGTCCAAAATTTATCTTTAGTTTCTTCACTTCTGGTTTGACTATTTTGGATGGTGGTTTTATTTTTATCTTTGGCCCATCACTTGATTTCTTACTTGGTTTGGATGTTGACTTTGTTGATGAGGATTTTCCATCTGAAGGTTTCGATGACGAACCACTGGAATTTCCAGACAGCTGGTCTCCCATCTTAAGCTTTAGCTTGAGTCCCATATTGATCTATTACTACTTGTCAATTATAGCACTTGCCTTTAACTATATAGGTTTGTTGATGCAACTTGGGATGTTGAAAGAGAAGGTTTTCGCGAAGTTTTCAAACCCTAACTTTCCCCAGCAATGAGACGAAGTTCCACTACAAGTGGACGGAGCCGGTCCAGATCTGCTTCTGTAACAAGAAGATCAAGAGCAGGGTCTTTTGCTTCATTGTCTTCTGGTACTGAAGACAACAATCGAGAAATATACTCAGGAGCTGGGTCTGAAATTATCCCATCTTCAATAACCTCATTCCATTACCCTCATAGTTTCGGAAATAAGAGAAGACCGTCAGTGATACCGCCTCCTTCGAGAGAGACATCACCTTTATTGACTACTGAAGCTGAAGTTGATTTGGAATCTATAAAATCTTATGGAACCAACAATTCACAAGATGAGCTGAACTTTAAATTTTTCAGATTGGAAGAGATTGAAACTGCACCTGGGGGTTCCACTTATGAGAACCAAGAAGATGTGGTAGATTATAATACAGACTGGGAGTACCCTGTTGATATTGAGGAGGAACTGTTACTGACACTGCAAATCCATGAAGACTTTGGAGCGCCAATTGATGATACTGTAAGTTTTGGCTCGTCCAATTTTGAAAGGAGAAGGAGACGTAGTAGCAACACAACAGATGATTCCCAGCAATCCCTCTTGTCTAATAACGAGAACGAGAACAAGTTTCACGATGACGCCAATTGCAAGTTGGAATATCAGAGGTATTATTTAGCGGAAGAAGACATAGTGATTGGGATAGCAGGATATAAGAATAATCTTTTGAAACAAATAGGTTGTTACTTACTTTACACAATAACTTTGGGACTTGGTTACTTGATTTTAAGGTGGATGCCTCGTTATCGAATCAACTTGATGGGAGATAGAGCGCCATTGGGGGTTGCTGATTGGTGTGTAATTGAAAATGAGTACGGAGAGTTGACCATAGTCACAGTTGACGTTAGAAGACACAATGAAAGGCTTTCGACATTTTTAAGTCTTGATTCTGAAGACGAAAAGGATCCTGTGGTTGGTTATTTGCATAGTTTCCAATATAGGTATTTGAAGTTCTTCTTCAATCCATTAGAGGATATTTTCAAAACCAATAATAATTGGTATGATATTCATTGGTTAAATATGAGTAAAATTAATGAGGGGATCTCTCAATCGTTATATGAAGAAAGAGAGATGATTTTTGATAAGAATTCTATTGAAATTGAAGATAAGCTGATGCTGAGTTTATTGATTGAAGAGATTCTTCATCCGTTCTACGTGTTTCAGATCTTTTCAATTATCCTTTGGCTCATAGATGATTATTACTATTATGCATCTTGTATATTCATTATTTCCATGGTGTCCATTGTAAATACTTTGGTGGAAACCAAAAATACCATGGTGAAATTAAAGGAAATTTCCAAGTTTGTCTGTGAAGTAAGAGTGTGGAGAAATGAATTTTGGAAAACTATTCCCCTGGATGAGCTAGTACCTGGAGATATTTTTGAATTGGATCCTTCTTTGAATGTAATGCCTTGCGATTGCTTATTGATTAATGGAGAAGCTATCGTTAATGAATCCATGTTAACTGGTGAAAGTGTTCCTGTGACCAAACAAGAAGTTCAAGAGGATCAATTGCATTTGGTTAAGGACAATATTAACCAAAATTTATCCAAATCTTTCATGTATAATGGTACTAAGATTCTAAAGAAAAGAACATTTAATGAGGAACCGACAAAAGCGTTGGTGGTTAAGACTGGGTTCAACACTACCAAAGGGTCTTTGATACGATCCATGTTATTCCCCAAACCTGTTGGATTCAAGTTTTATCAAGATTCTTTTAAATATATTGGGTTCATGACTTTAATTGCATTTATTGGATTTATATATTCCACAGTTAACTTCATAAGATTAGGCCTCCCTAAGTCGTTGATGATTTTGAGAGCCTTGGATATTATCACTATTGTGGTCCCACCAGCATTACCTGCCACTTTAACCATTGGTACAACCTTTGCTATCAATAGATTGAAAAACTATCAGATATATTGTATTTCACCCACCAGAGTCAACATCGGAGGTAAATTGGACGTTATATGTTTTGATAAGACTGGAACTTTAACCGAAGATGGATTGGATGTTTTGGGGGTTCATCTTGTTAATAATGCTTTTGGTAGAAAAGAGATGGTATTTGATGAATTGAATACCTCAGTGTCTGACGTTGATACTACTAGAAGTGGAGATAATATCACTAACAATGGACCGTTTTTGGTAGGATTGATGTCTACTTGTCACTCTTTAAGAAATATAGACGGGGATTTGTTAGGAGATCCGCTTGACTTTAAAATGTTTGATTTCACCAAGTCTTCATATAAAGAAGATCTGATGGCAGTTCCCATTGTCAAGAACAATTCTGATATTTACAAAATTAGAAAAGAATATGAATTTGAATCTCATTTAAGAAGAATGTCTGTTGTTGTTGAATCATCAGATAACAAATACCTTTTCTGTAAAGGAGCCCCTGAAGTTATGATCGATATTTGTAATAAAGAATCTATACCTCATGATTTTCTTGATTTGTTGTATGAATACACAAATTCGGGTTATAGGGTTATTGGTTGTGGGTATAAACCTGTATATGAAATTTCTCAAACCAGGGAAGAGGTTGAACAAGACCTTGAATTTCTTGGATTTATTGTGTTTGAAAATAAATTAAAGTCAGAAACCACTTCTACTATCCATGAACTTAAACGGGCAAAGATTAGAACAATTATGTGTACTGGAGATAACATTTTAACGGCCATCAGTGTGGGGAAAGAATGTGGAATTGTGGATAAAAATCACATAATATATGTCCCCAGATTTCACGAAGATGAAAAAATTGAGGAACTTTTATGGGAAGACATTAACGATGAGAATAATAAACTAGATTCAAGAACTTTGACTCCGTTAAATATAAGACAGCATCAAGATTTCAAGTTTGCTATAACAGGGAAATTTTTCAAATACTTATTAACCAATTTCAAGGACTTCGAAATGTTCAATAAAGTTATTATGAACTGTGAAATATTTGCCAGAATGTCACCTGATGAAAAACACGAATTGGTCAATCAATTGCAAAAAATTGATTATACCGTGGGTTTTATTGGAGATGGAGCGAATGACTGTGGAGCTTTGAAAGCTGCCAATGTCGGTATATCATTAAGTGAAGCTGAAGCTTCAATCGCGGCTCCCTTTACTTCAAGAATTTTCCAAGTCACCTGTTTACTTAACGTTATCAAAGAGGGAAGATCAAGTTTGGTTACAAGTTTCTCCAGTTTCAAGTACATGTCTTTGTATTCAGCTATTCAATTTGTAACTGTTTCCATTCTATACAAACGAGGAACTAATCTTGGAGATTTCCAATTTTTATACATTGATCTATTTTTGATCTTACCATTGGCAATTTTCATGTCTTGGTCAAAACCTAACGATATAATTATTGTGAAAAAACCCAGTGCTAATTTGGTATCAGTAAAGATCTTGATGTCCATGATCTTGAATATAGTCATTATCTTGGTATTTCAATTAATTATCTGGAAAGGTGCACAGCACCAGTCATGGTATGTCCCCCCTGTTCCTGGAGATGATGAAAATGTGAAAAGTTTTGATAATTCGATTTTATTCCTTTTCACAAACTTCCAATATATTTTAATATCAATTCTTCTAAACGAAGGTCATCCTTATAGAGAACAAATATGGAAGAATCGTCCTTACCTTATTAACTTATTAATTGCGTTGTTTATATCTTCATTATTGTTTGCTATAGATAGTGATAGTATTTTAGGAGGTATATTTCAGCTTGTCAATTTACCGACTGGTTACTACTTCAAAATTTTGGTATTATCATTTGTAAATTATGTGGCTTTATATTTGAGTGAAAGATTTATCTACGGCAGAATTCATCAATTTTACAAAAAATTGTTAAGAAACAAAAGTAGTAAAAAGAAGTATAAGAACTTAAGGAGAGAATTTGCTTCTAGTATTCTTTAACTAGTTAAATAGACGGTACAATTACTTGACAAACTAAATAGACGTTAATATGATTGCGTTCCTTAAGTTTGCGCTCTGGTACTTTTGCAGCCGATTAAAGCAAGCAAAAATCACCCCATTATCAACTGACTTTAGATCCTCAATTACTATAAAATCTCCAACTAATATCTGGGGTTAATCTCAGGGTAAATCACTCCTTGTATAGTAATATATCCCTTCATCCAGGTGTTAAGCATGACATGACCCTATACAAGAAAATATTTTTCCTAACTTTGCGGTGATTGTCGATTGTTAGTGGTGCAACGGAGTGCGCATACCAATATCCCCACAAATTTAAGAGCCATCGAACTCAACAAAAAGTTTAGGTAATACAAAAAACTCCGAGACCAGGATTACAAACGATAGCAAGTGAAGGAAATTATTAATTACAATACCAAAAAAGCCACTTTAATTCATTATATCTCTTAAATTAATCCAGCGTAGATGTTTTATTGTGTGTTCTCTATATATCTCTTTTGACCTTGTGTTATGCTGTCAAAGCTCGGACTTGTCAAATTTTGACCCGGCCATTCCAAAAAAATTTTAAGCGGGTGAATAACCCTTGGACTTAAGACCACTTTTTCGAAAAAAAAATTTGTGGGGTCGTCAAATCTCATTGTTTTTCACTCATATAAAAGGGCAATTCTGCAAAAATTAAAAACGTTAGGGAACAAAAAAATCCTTTATATTTATTATAATCTATTATTAAAAAAGTCTAGTAAAAAATGTCAGCCGACTCAATTCATTCTCATGGTACCAAAGACCATTCCTTAAGTTCTGATGATATCGGAAGAATTGCCACTGCTGGTGACAATAACGAATATGTTATGATCGGTAACAAGAAATACTTAAGACACGAATTAATGAAAGCATTTGGTGGTACTTTAAACCCCGGTTTATCTCCTCCACCTGTTCATCAATTTGCTAACCCTGGTCCTTTGGGTTTAGCAGCTTTCGGGTTGACCACCTTTGTTTTGTCTATGTACAACGCCCAAGCTATGGGAATTACCCATCCAAATGTTGTTGTTGGTTTAGCTGCCTTTTATGGTGGTGCTGTCCAATTATTGGCCGGTGTTTGGGAAATGTTGGTTGGTAACACTTTTGGTGCTACTGCTTTAACTTCCTACGGAGCTTTCTGGTTATCTTATGCTGCCATTAATGTTAAAGCTTTTGGAATTGCCGAGGCTTATGGAGATGATATTCATCAATTTCACAATGCTGTTGGATTCTTTTTATTAGCTTGGGGTTTATTCACCTTCATGTTAACTTTGTGTACCTTAAAGTCAACTGTTGCATTCTGTGCTTTATTCAGTTTCTTGACTTTAACCTTCTTTTTGTTAGCAGCTGGTGATTTCACTGGTAACACCAATGTTGCCAGAGCTGGTGGTGTTACTGGTGTTATTACTGGATTCTTGGGATTCTATAATGCATTCGCTGGTGTGGCTAACAGACAAAATTCATACTTTGTTCCTTATCCATTACCTTTGACTAGATCATAAGTGTCAGGATAATGTTTCGCTAGATGTGAAACTTGCCAATACTAGATTTATAGGATTTATTTATTATTATTTATTATTATTTATTATATTTATTTAGGCTAATTCAATGTGTTATTTCCTTTATTTGGTATTAATTCTTTGTTCTTGATTTGAATTGTTCAATTTGAATCTTGTTCCCATTCTAACTCTAAATCTCTTCCTTAAGCCAGAAAAGTGAATTTCACGGTTTAACAAAGAAGGGATGGAACAAATTTTTTGTTTGATAATGATCCTCAGTAGCAATTGTTAATCTAATGACAATCATAAATTTACCCTAGCCATTTGTTAACGATAACCCTTGACAGTATCCCCAGACTTTGATTTTGCAATCTTTTTCAACCTCGTATATTTTTCAGGCGAGTCCCACGTTTTCTCTGCTCGCTGCTCTATTCTCAAATTTTTATCCTGGAAGGTCTTATCTGGAAACCGTTAATACATTATGAGTACTTCAAAGAGAATAGCATTACCAGCAAGAGTTGAACCAAAGGTTTTCTTTGCCAATGAAAGAACCTTTTTATCTTGGTTAAATTTCACTGTCATTTTAGGTTCATTAGGGGTTGGTTTATTAAATTTTGGGGATTCAGTTGGTAGAATAAGTGCTGGTTTATTCACTTTCATCGCCATGTTGACTATGGTATATGCATTGGTAACTTACCACTGGAGAGCTAAAGCCATCAGATTAAGAGGTTCTGGTCCTTATGATGATAGATTTGGACCTACCATGTTATGTTTATTCTTATTGGTAGCAGTCGTTGTCAATTTCATTTTAAGAATTAGGGCTTGAGTAGGTCTTGAATGGAACTATATAAGAACGTAGAAAATATATTATAATAATAGGAATTTTTTGGTGTAGATTTAAAACAGGCATTTATACATGATTTCCCCATTAAAAAAGAAACTACGGATAAGAGTTTATAACCTCTTACCAAAAGTTGAACTGGTCTAACAGGTTGTACACTCGTATTAAATTCTCTTGCTCTTATATAGGTGATTGCATCCTTTTCCTTATTTTTTTTTCTTCCCCCAATTTGTTAATATGTTATCGCCAGATTAAAGCCCCATCTCATCGCTTGCGAAATTTCAGTTTTAAAGATGGCTCGTAAGAAGTCAAATGCTAGAGCCGCTGCTCAACAAACGGAGTCAAATGTTTCTCCAATCTTAGAATTCAATTACCCAGATCCTTTATT
This sequence comes from Yamadazyma takamatsuzukensis, assembly GCA_030572035.1. NCBI lineage: Eukaryota > Fungi > Ascomycota > Pichiomycetes > Serinales > Debaryomycetaceae > Yamadazyma > Yamadazyma takamatsuzukensis. The sequence goes on along the minus strand of JAJLZF010000002.1, from coordinate 839,439 downwards.
TTCTGTGGCCTCCCATCCTACAAGGCCAATTTTGGCTCATGGATTAGCAACAGGTCAAGTATTTGTCACTTCCTATGATCCAGAGGTACTTGAAAATGAACAACGTGAAAATAGACAGAAATTGTATCAAAACCAACTAAAGGCATTTAAAGACGGGAAGTTAGCTTCCGTGAACAAATCTGTTTCACAACTGAAGACCAAATGGTGGACCGTGGTTGATGACTATAGTACTATCAATTCTCCTTCAGTCAAGTTATTGTGGAAAACTAAAAGACACAAAGGTTCATGTAGATCAGTTTTGTTTGATCCCCTTGAAAACTCTTTGGGGGAGAACCTCTACACTGTTGGTACTGACCACATCATAAAAAAGGCTGACATAGAGACAGGTAAAGTTTCCAGTAAAGTTAATGTGGTGAAAGATTTCCAAGAAGAGAAAGACGCCATTACTAAATTAAGCCATTCTACCACGAATCCGTTCCTATTAGCAGGAACAGAAAATGGTCATGTATTAGTATACGACAGTAAAAGCTTATCCACTTCCCTGTTGAAGTTCAAAGTTGCAAATGCTCATGATGATTCCATAAACCATATTCTACCCATGCCTGCTGTTTCAGCATATCACTACTTAACCCTTGGATCAACCACATTATCACATATAGATATTAGAAAAGGAATTGTGACACAATCAGATGATCAAGAAGATGAATTACTCTCAATGTGTTATCCTTCTGACTTTGTCAACGATAATAAGAATGATACTGTCTTGGTTTCTCATGGGGAAGGTATCATCACTATTTGGAAGAACTCCAAAAATCATCTTAGAGATCAATTATCTCGTGTTAAAGTTAATAAGGGGGTTTCTATAGATGCCATAATGCCAACCATGAACTGTGATTCGGATGAGCTGACGGATTCAATCTGGTGTGGGGACAGTGAAGGTTTGTTACACAGAATAAATTACAAATTGGGGAAAGTGGTGGAAACTAGAGTCCATTCTGGATCCACCGGTAAATATGGAGCTATTGATGAAGTGGGGAATTTGGATATAGACTATGACTATAGATTAATCAGTGCTGGAATGGATTCGTTGAAGATCTGGTCCAACGAGGTATTAGAAAAGAAATCTGAGCCTGGGAATTCAAGTGATTCAGAGGAAGAAGATGAAGATGTAAACGGAGACGACAGTGAAGATTCTGATAGCTTGCCCTCGGACAGCTTGTCTTCTGATAGTGAAGTATCAGACAGTAACCCCAATTCTTCTGATAATAGTGACCTGGAAAGTGACTCTGGATCAACAGGAGCCTCAATTGTACGTAAAAAACGGTTGAACATTTCAGAAGCCACTGGTACCAAACCTAAAAAAAGACAACTTGTTCAACTTAACAAAAAAGAATCCGAAGACAAACCTTCCGAAAAGAAGGAACCAAAAGTCAAAGAATTGTCATCCAAACAACTCAGAAATATGCAACTGTCAGAACATGGGATTAGAAAATTCGACGACCTTTAAATGTACATAAATCTATGCGCACAAAATTTAAACCTTAAACCAATCTCTATGGACAAACAACAAGCAATATCGGTTGAAGATGTTATATTGTCCCGTAGAGGGTATTGTGTTAGCGGGACATTAACCCTATCTACTTTCCATTTTGTATTTAGTTTTTATCCAGACCAAAACGACCAAAATCCCTCCTCAACCTCGGCCCGTGAAATATGGATTTGCTACCCCATAATTGATAAGATTCAAAAGTCCAGAGGATCAACATTAATGGCATCAAAGAACAACCAATTGAATAACCAGATGACCCCAAACGTTGATAATGAAAGTCTATTGAAATTATACGCTGCAAAATCCTACGATCAGTATTCATTATCACATTTACGCATTCAATGTAAAGATTTCACATTTTATTCCTTTGATTTCAAGAACGATTTAATATGTCTGGAAGTGTTTCAGAAGTTAAGTGGATTTATAACGGCTCCCAAAGTTCAAAATGGGTTGAGTGCATTCTATGCTTTTAGTTATCGTCCCAATACTCTCGAGTCAGGCTTAGATAAGAAGGGATGGTTAAAGTATGACCCCATACAAGAGTATACTAGGTTGGGTTTGATTACGGATGATGATAGTAAACGATTTTGGAGAAACTCTATTATAAATTCTGAGTACAAATTATGTCCGTCATATCCAAACTCCATAATAGTCCCTAATTCAATATCTGATAATGTTATTCAACATGCATCCAAGTTTCGTTCTAAGCAGAGAATACCCGCAGTAGTGTATAAACATAGATCAAATGTTAATGGGAATGTAATTGCCAGGTGTGCTCAACCATTGGTAGGGTTGAATATCCAAAATAGGTCCCTACAAGATGAAAGATTAATAGGAGAGATCTTTAAAAGTCAAGAACGCGAACGATTACATAGTTTAAATGAAGATAACAGTGAATTTGCCGATCAGCCTCAAAGAAATTTAATTGTTGATTTGAGACCAATTACCAATGCTATGGCTCAACATGCTTTGGGTGCTGGGACTGAAAATATCGATAACTATAAAGTTTTTCAATATGATGATGGTAGTGAAGAAAATAAAAAAGAATCTTCAAGACAGGTGGATAAAATCTTTTGTAATATAGATAACATTCATGTTATGAGAGACTCCTTAAACAAGTTAACTTCTGCATTAAATGATTTAGATAATTTTCCGGTTTCACCAGATGCTAATAATAGTCAAGTATCTTATCCTGCCCTTCAGCATGTATTATCGAAGTCACAATGGCTCCATAGACTTTCCATTATATTACAATCTGTCGATAGAATATCGAAATCAATTCATTTAAACAATACCAATGTAGTTATTCATTGTTCCGATGGATGGGACAGGACATCTCAAGTGTCTGCTTTACTGCAGTTGTGTCTTGACCCTTACTATAGAACGATACAAGGCTTTATGATTCTTGTAGAAAAGGAATGGTTAAGTTTCGGGTTCAAATTTAACACGAGAGCTGACCATGGTGGATGTACTGGGGCTATATTACCCAAACCATTACAACAAGAAGTGGACTTTGATGGTGGCGAAGGTTTGAATGGTGGAGGTAATGGAGGCAAGGCTTCAGCAGTCACGTCATTTCTTCAGCGGGCTGCTAATAAGGCTGCTACACATATAAGAACCGCAGCATCGGGAGGCCTTGGGGATAATTCTTCTCCATTAGACTCAGAATCCGAGAACTCTTCTAGTGAAGCTATAGGTGAAAAGATTTATTCATCAAGAGCTTATTCAGGAAGTAACGAGAAGTCACCGATATTCCATCAATTTCTTGATTGTGTTTTCCAAATCTATAGACAACACTCTAAAAGTTTTGAATTTAATTCCAGGTTTTTAAAAAGGTTATTTTATCATTATTATTCCTGTCAATACGGAACATTTCTTTGTGATACCGAGAGAGATCTTATTAAAGTAAGGGACCAAACGGTATCGGCTTGGGATTATTTTGACTCAAGAAGAAATGAATTCTTGAATCCAAATTATCAACCAGAGGAAGAAGTGATTTTTTTCAATTATAGTGATGTGAAATGGTGGAATGAATTGTATGGTAGGTCAGATGAAGAAATGAATGGTTTATCCAATTCATTGGAAAGGAAATTTGCCAAGATGAAGCTTGACAAGGGCAGACAATAGCATGTTGAAAGACTAAATAGCATAGAAGAGTATAGCATAAATAGCTTGTATAGAATATTGCATAACCCCGGGTCTCAAAATCCCATGCGATTTCCATACTCGCATTTGATCAAAAAGATAACGTTCGGGCTTAAGCATTCCTTTATTTTATTTTACTATGAGGCCCAAAGCATTTGCCAAAGGTTGTGGCCTTTATTCGAACCGTCTATTCGGTAGGTATTTGTATGTTGGTACCTCAGGACCTCATGGAGTGGATGGTAGATTGCCTTATGTACCTATTAGCAATCATAATCTGATTTCCATCACTGATCCATACATATTATACCAAAATTATACTCAACAAGGATTGTTAGAGAAAGATGAATATCAGCTTAGGGTTATGAAAGAGCTTCAAAAGCTTTACCAGCGTGTTTTAAACTATCAACCACCGGAAGATTTACAAATCAAAATCAGCCTTTTGTTGAGAAAGATTGAAATTAAAGAAGCAGAGAGAAAGCTTAGACAAGGTGAAAAATCTAAACGATACTTATCACCTTCCATTAAAAGTCTTTTTACGAGAGATCCTGAAGCCGAGAAGAAACAATTAATTCTGATAATTACAGATGAAGAGGAATTAAGTAATTTCCATTCTCCTCAAGGATTATTGATTAATGGAGAAGTAGGCTGTGGGAAATCAATGTTGATGGATATCTTTGCATCTTCATTACCTCATCATTCCAAAATGAGATGGCACTTTAACAATTTCATTTTGTGGGTCTATAATGAAATCCATGATATTCAAAATGAACGGATAATAACCTCCAATTATAGTAAATCCAAGTTAACTATGGAGCATGAATTTATCCTTTTTGAAATTGCACAAAAAATGATCAACAAAAACACAATTTTGATGCTAGATGAATTCATGTTACCTGATATTGCTTCCGCTAACATTGTTAAAATTTTATTTACCTACTATTTCAAACTAGGTGGTGTTTTGGTGGCTACATCCAACAAATTACCTGAAGAATTATACTCCAATGAATTCCACAAAGCAAAATTTAAAGCTTTTGTTAACATTTTGAATTATAGATGTAAATCTGTAGATATGAATTCTTCAAAAGATTATCGAGTCCATTTTTCTTCTTTAACTAGTGAAAGTACTAACAGTGTTGTTAAGTATAAGAATGAAGAGTGTGATAAACAGTGGCTTAACATGATCAAAACTCAGGCGCTTGGGATTTCTCCAGATTCTCCTTTGATGGATGAGAGTATTACTTTGGATAAATTGGGAGGTCAGCCTTCTTCTTTTACCGTTTATAACAGAGTTACGAAAGTCCCATTAACTTTCCATAATGATCTGATTTGTGTCTTAGATTTCGATTATATTTGTCGGGGATTATATTCATCCTCTGATTATATTACCTTGGCTTCAAACTACAAAACAATAATACTTGATAATGTCCCCTTATTAACAACAAAAATGAAAAATGAAGCAAGAAGATTCATAGCATTATTAGATGCTCTTTATGAATCCAAATGTCAATTGTTTGTCAGGTGTGAAGTGGATATTGATTACATTTTTTTCCCTGATTCTATCGAATCATCTGCCCCTGATGATATAAAACAAATGGCTACTGAAAGTAATGAAAGCAATAATTTAGAAGTTCAAGACGAGGAAATGTTTGCTAAAACTCAAATAGCCATTTCCAATCCTTATAGACCTAATGTTTCTACTTATGATCAAAGCCACACCCAAGAATATCTGGAAGACAATACTATAAAAGACAACCGCCAAGACGATTACAAAAACTTAACAGCATTTACAGGAGAAGATGAAAAGTTTGCATTCAAAAGAGCAGTTCTGAGAATAAAGGAAATGGTTGGTAGTGAAGTTTGGAGAACTAGCGATAGATGGGTGCCAATTGATAAAACCATGAGGCCATGGGAAGCTAAGGTCAAACCAACTCCTATAGAGATGAAAGGAGAGAAAATCTTGACCGCCAAACAAGAAGCACAAATTCAAAGTCTTGAAAAAGACAAGGAAGCCTTGAAAAGAGCCTTGCCCAAGGATTTGGCTGAGGAAGTCGATATCCCCTTCAGGCAGTTTAATAGAAAATTTGCACCCATTTTTTCAGGTGTCAAACATTTTTGGTCCATGGGTGGATGGAACACTCGTAATAGACTTAAGGATAGTATTGCCAAGTCCTGGATTGGTAGAGAGGATTAATGAGACGATTTTAAAAAAAAACTTACCTATCCGTGAAAAGTCGGGTGAGGTCTTCACGAATCTGCCGAATTTGGTCCACCCAGCACCGAAATGGTCTTCGGAAATTTGCAGATATTTCAAGTAGGCTTGTAGGAAAGACGAAAACAGCCATCTTAAAGGGTTATAAACAAAGTTCTTAGTTATATAGTTAATTTTCAGCATGTTACCATTTTCAAAGTCAACCCCCGGGTTCTTCACCCACAATAGGGTAGTGGACAAAAAAATTGGTCTCGATAGTCTCCTGCACATACACCCCGCGATTACGTATAGCAATTAAAAACCAATTTTTGAGTCTAGGTTTCAAACAGGTTACTGGTTAAACATGGGAAATAATACATCACAGATCAGAAAATCATCGATCAGCTATAATGAATCCAATGTCAGAAAATCATCAACGTCCCAGAATGTGAATCAAAATTTGGACGAAGAATTTAGTGATTTGATTCTTCATGAAGTCAAGAAGGATCAATTAAAACAAAAAAATTTGATGAATCCGGTCAACAGACAACGAGCTGATAGTAACACTAATACATCCGTGTCATACAAGCAGTTTTCCAATGATTTAATTGAAGATGAGTTTAATGAACTTAATGATTTGATAGAGACCGATGAAACTGAGTTGACCAGAAATATATTACCTGATAAAGGTGGTGATGGCGAGGGTGAAAGTAGTACGGACGGGGGAGATGTCAGTATGGATATTGATTCTGTTGATGCTGTGAATCCTTTGGATACCACAAACACGTCTACGCCTGATACACCTACCCCTAATTTGTCATCAGTTGATTTCACCAAGATAGTTAATCCTCAAAGTTCTCAATCCCAGCCAATTCAACAAATGAACACTTTACCCAATAGAGGGCCTCCAGCTAATTATCCCGCTCCTTCCACTACTAGTAGTACAGCCAGTACGTCGGAGCCTAATAAATTGGTATCAGTTGAAATTAAATGGGTCAATATAACCAAAGAAACCATTCAAAAAATATCGGTTATTGGTTCATTCTCAAATTGGAGAAATATCATTAGGTTGAAACCTTCTACAACTCACGCAAATGAATACGTGGTAACCATAAAATTACCATTGGGGGTTCATAAATTGTTATATATTGTTAACAATGAATATAGGGTAAGTGAACAATTACCTACGGCCACCGATCAAGAAGGGATTTTTTTCAATTGGTTTGAAGTTTTAGATGGTCAACATTTATTCAACCATTCTCAAAATCAAGTCGATCGTACCAATGCATCAACCAAGTATGATGCCAATATTATTCAATCGGCAGGCCAATTTGAACTTAATGAGATTAAAAAGAAATCCAACAGTTTCTTGACAAGAATAAGTAAAGAAGAACCTAATTTTGAACATGTAGAATATATGGATACTGATGGAGATTCTGAATCTGACCAACAAGTACATGAACAAGAAGGTACCCAACCTCAAACCCAAGGTCCTCAGTCACCCAATGTTATGGTTGATCAACGAACCCCATCTCAAGTTAACTTTCAACCAGGTCAAGAAAGTTATAATGATCCTTATGTTTCCATGTCAAACGCAAGCTCGTCTTCATTCTTATCGAATCAGTTGAATAATAATCGAATTGAGTATTCCAGTGAAATCCCGGAGATTTTTGTAAATTATAATTTCTTTAAGACTCAAAATTCAGAATTTGAGTTACCAGAGCCTCCTCAATTACCGGCTCATTTGAATAACGTGTTATTAAACAAAATGTCAGGACAGGCTCCTCAAAGTAGTGGACATCATCATGGTCAACATAATCAATTGGGAGGCCAACAATTACCTTCCATCGATTCTTTTAAACCTCCTTCGGCTTCATTCATGAATGAACAATCTCACAAAAGACCACCTTTAAGAAGAGCAGATTCTTCTTACTATGCTTCGAATCAAGGGTCTTACCACCTTTCAATTCCCAACCATGTAATATTAAACCATTTAATGACAACATCTATAAGGAATGATGTATTAACAGTTGCTTGTATAACTAGATATTCCGGTAAGTTTGTCACTCAAATAATGCACTCTCCGGCTGATACTACTTAATATATAGAATTAATATCATAAAGCATTATGGTCTAGGCGCGACTCATTTCTGCGCGGTATTACCGGTTTGCAAATCTGAAACAAATCTAAAACACATTACAAATACTATAAATAGTGGATTTTCATTTTTTTTTTCAATTAAAGAAAGATCAAAATGTCATGGAATGGTATTAAGAAGGCCATAAATAGGGCTGGTACACAAGTTATGCTTAAAACTGGGCAAATCGATGAAACAATTGATAAGCAGTATGATTTCGAAGAGAAAAGATTTAAGACCATGGAAGCTAATTCTAACAAATTACAAAATGAATTGAAACATTATTTGGAATCTTTAAGGATATTAACCAACTCACAAATCAATGTGGCAGAAGTGTTAAAATCTTTTTATGGTGAACGAGATATAACTGATACTAAAGAATATAATACATTCAGTGAGGAATACTATAAAGCATTAAAAGAACTTAATGATCAAGGCTTAACCGATTTAGAAGAGCCATATAATGAGATTATTTTGAAACCTATAGCCAAATTCAATAGTTATTTTTCTGAAGTTAATGAAGCCATGAAGAAAAGAATGAGAAAAAAATTGGATTACGATTTGATGAAGAGTAAATTACAAAAATTAATAGAGAAACCTCCAACCGATCATAGTAATACTAATGAATATGAGTCAAAATTATCAGGTGTCAGACAAGAAGTAACAACATCGCAAGAAGTATACGAAGGATTAAATGATAGTTTAAAGACAGAAATACCCAAATTAATAAATTTCAGAATACCCTATTTGAATCCATCATTTGAAAGTTTCATTAAATTGCAATTACGATTTTTTAACGACAATTATAACAGTCTTAATAATTTACAGTTGAAGCTTGATTCAAAGGTGAGGCAAGATTATATGGAAGGTAAGTTGGAGAATCGGTTGGATGATATTTTAGCCAAGATGAGGGAGTTAAATATAACGGGAAATAAATAGTTCTAATGATTGAATTCAAGTAGCATTAAGTATTTAACAATAAACAAATTGCATTATTCTGTTAGATTACCAATATTTGTATACCATCAAAAACGCAAACGAAAGCACAGTCAGTGCCTCAACTTAAAAAAAACTCAAGGTCTGGAGCATTCTATCAAAAGAGTCCAAAATATTATGGGTGGCTCCCATAATACCTCTCGAACTCTTGAAAGGTTGTTAAACAATACCTTGTGAAACGACCTTGTCTTCCATACTCGTTCATGGAGATAGTGATGTACATTCTAACTAGATTACAATTCATCGTACGAAATATTAAATGCTACGTATACTTTGAGGCTGAAAAAAAAACCAATTACTGAGTATGTAGTTTGCCATTCTTATTTCCTTATTAGCTAATTAATCCCAACTTACTTTTTAGCTTATAGTGCGACTGTATACAGTCTTAACGTTGCATATTACCATTTAAAGTGGACTCCGGTATATAGAGATCCCTATTTGGTGTACCACGAATAATACCACAAAGAACCAGGGTAAAACTCTTTACATGTAGTTAAGATATATACGTGTTAACTCAAAATTATTCAAACCGTATGGGATGCATCTAATCAGCCTTCTTTCTTTGTTTTTGAAGAAGTTATTCCAGTGGTGGTCTTACCTACTTACCACAACTTTCTCTTGTTAACAAATGCTATAAATTCTAGTTACCTTTCTGGCATTATTGCCTTGAACTTCTATTTGAAAATTTTGTAAAAATTAACCTTCTAGTGTTATCTTCCATTCTTATTGGTATAACCCTATAAATAGAATTCCCCTCTTGAGCAATTCTCAAAACTCAAATTTTATTAAACATTGACACAACATACTTTGATACTTTCTCTTTTTGATACTTTTTGATAATATTTATGTGATAGTTTCTGCTGCACTTGTATGAACCTCTGGGCTTTGAAGTTTGGGCTTCAGCCCTTTAGTTTCAATAGTCGTGCTTAGGCTTTTTAACCGGAATGCAGGACAGAAAAACTTATCGCCAACTCGCGATCCAAAAGGCAGCTCCTTTACCTATGAGTAGAAACATATTTCGACACGATTCTGGTAATAATGTACAGACAGGAGTCGGCGAAAAGTTTTGGACAAGATACCAAGGAGCATGCAGTAGCATCACCAGCAAAAGAGTACCGCTTAGCTCATCAACTCGCCATGTTTTAAATCGATACTTTGAGAATAATAATTTGCCTATACCTACTTCGCTTAGTCAGATATCAGCTATGTTGAATTCTCCATATACAGAAGGAGATTTGACAAGGACATTCCAGCTTTTAAGATTCTTTCAACTTAGTGAAGATGGACTTTTCATGACTAACGAAAGTGTTGACAAACAAGGTAATACGATTATATTTAAAGGTGCAGACAACTGGGAAAATGTTATGTGTTACATGGATTCATTATTATTTGCCATGTTTGTTAATCTTGATAGTTTTGAGCCGATACTATTCATTTCCAACCATTCTCGAAACCCATTAATTAATCGACTATCATATTTGTTAAGAGTGTACGTCACCTTATTACGGTCAGGCAATTCCATCAAGATTGATTTGACCATGATGATTTGTGAAACTCTTTATAGTTTAGGGTTTCAGGAAGCAATGTCACACAAACAGCAAGACTCAGCAGCATTATTTGAGTTTTTAACTGAAGTTCTTCAAATGCCCTTATTGACATTTAAGATTGATATAGAGCATGGAGGTAAATTTAACAAAGAAGATGATCGAAAATATTCTAAAGAAAGAATGCTATTTGTCAGTATCCCGGAAGAGTATGAAGAGGAAGGCGAAGGTGAAGATGAAGGGATATTATTGGAAGAATGTTTGGAACATTATTTCAGTAACTCTATTAGCGTAATGAGGGAAATTGAGAGACGAGCAACTTTAGAAGGCTTGAAACGTCCAAGTCTTGATTTTAAAGAAAAGGGAAGCGTGGAGATGGTGGAAGATATTCATCTGTTATCTGAACTAAGTAATGAACAACCCAATAAAAACCCCGAAAATGTCAGGGTCAGGACCAAATCTTCTTCATTGTCTATTTGGACTATTGGTGATAGGGAAGGTGACTCTAGAAGTAGATCAAACACGTTGACTAATTCCAAGGGGAAAAGGAAAGAAGTTAATTTACCGGCTTGGATGTTTCTAAGATTGTTGCCTTTCTACACTGACGATAATAATATTTCAATGTCCGAAAATGGTAAGGTTGGCAGTACGGCCACCAACTCCAAGGAATTTGCCAATAGAAGACCTATTCTCCCTATTTGTCTTAAGAGATACTCGTTTGAGAATAACAAAGCTAATAGACTGTTGAAAAAAATTGTTATTCCCCCAGTTATTACTTTGCCCGACTTTGTGGCTGATGATGATGATGATAATAAAACTTCGACCAATTACAAATTGATTTTGGAAAGTGCAATTTTCCACCGTGGTACTTCAATATCATCTGGTCATTTTGTTGCTGGAGTAAGAAAGAACTGTCATAGTTTTAATGAATCAGAAGAAGAATCGTTCCATGCCACCTGGTATCTTTATGATGATCTTCGGAGTTCTAAGGTTGTAGAAGTCTCATTTCAAGAAATCTTCAAAGCTGAATGGCCATATATGCTTTTTTTCCGCTTAATTTCAATGGAAGAATCAGGAGGGTCATCTGCTTCTAGTATTGTTTCAAGTCATCTGTCAAAAGTGATAGTTCCTCAAGGGTCTAAGGGGAAGTATTGGAGCGAAGAGCAAACTCTTTCTCCAATCATGTCAGCTACAAGCTCGCCTACACTTAAACCCACCAATCCTATCAATGACGTGTTGAAGAAAACCCCGACTAATATTAGTATTCCACTTTCCTTGGTAACACCTTTGGACAGCAAATATGTTGATATGAGACAAAAGTATTACTGGTATCTCCCTGATGAAAATAAGAATTATCAGAAAGAGAGTCCAGCATCTTCAAAAGTTAGTAGTAGAAGACCTAGTATGACTGCCAAGTTTCGTCGTAATAGTCAATGGAGTGATTATGTCAAAAATAAAGCTCTGGTATCAGAGGCTGGCCAATCTGTGAAAGACCTTGAGCAAAAGCTTGACAAAATGTCTACTGGTAATAGTGCAACTCCTGAGGCGACAAAAAGCAAGGATAAGGGTAATGAAGGAATGAATGGAGCTGTCAAGAATGGCGTGATTTATAATGAAAAAGTTGATAATAATGGGGAGGGTACTTCTTTAGAACATGTAATATCTCCTATTGATCGAATTAATGGTAAAAAGCAATCTGATGATAAGAAAGAGTCTCGACATCGACATTTGTTTCATCATCCCCATCATGATGATACCTCCTACAAAAAATCGAGAAAAAAGCATGATAAGTACACTAAAGAAAAGTGTGTCATAACGTAGCATCTATTTAATATACATGTAAACCCACAAACAGCTTAGTCACAATAATATATGGTTCCATCTCCAGAGCCGAGTAACACTTTACTCTGTTCTTGCAAATGAAACTTTACGCAGTTGATCACTCTGTCACAAACCTTTAACTTTTTCACTAATTTGCCTGATTTCCAATCCCAGAATAAAGCAAATCCTTTAGAATCACCACTGGCTAGAATTTTCCCGTCCGGTGATACGTCTATTCCTATTTTATGTCCCGAAATGTTGTTATTCTTGAACTGTTTATTTCTGGTACGATACTTGTCAGAACCTTCTATAACTTCAATAGTGCTATTTACATTCTGTAAAGCAATATATTTCTCTGATGGTGGAACAGTACAGGCAGAAGCTATATTATATTTGGTGGGATCTGATATGGTTTTAGTGGGGATATTTATCCCCCAGTTCCATATTCTAACACTCTTATCGTCTGAAGTTGATAAAAACAGCTTACCATTCTCTACAACAGTCAAACTATTAATCGATCCCAAATGGTGGTCATAAGTTTGAATTTTGTGTAAAGTATCATCTAGGTTAATTTTGAAATGTTCTATTTGGTTATTCATTAAGCCAACAACAAACTCAGACTCTTCATTGGGATTAATTTTGATACTAGTAGGAACTGAATGTAGTCTTAATGTGTTTAGTATTTTTCCTGTCTCTGTTTCCCATAGTATAACAGACTTGTCAAAAGAACAGCTAAGAAATTGAGTCCCATCATGATTGAATGCAATATCTTTCACTGTCTGTGAATGAGCAGTATATTCTCTGATTAATTCACGCTTATTGTAGAGATCCCATAAACGTACTACCGAGTCATTTCCACACGATAAAAGTAAATGTGATGTTACCGGAAAAAGAACAATTTGAGTTACACCATTCTCATGGCCAGAAAACTGATGGATAATTTTCTTAGGCACAAAACATTCTTGAGATCCTGGCTCTTTCGATAAATTTAATTTCACATCAGTGGGGGGGTTCATAAAACTACCTTTGTACTTATAAGTAGCCAAATAATCTGTTGTTGATAATTCTATTTCAGGTTCCAGTGTATTGTCTTCGTCCTTATCAGACGGAATAGATTGTATAACATCCTCTGACTGTTCAGGTACTTCTTCAGTCTCAAAAGATGCCCATGGACCTAGGTAATTATCCTCTACATTCCCCTTTACTCTTTTCATCCGTTTCGTGGTTGTCTCCCTATCGGGTGCTCGCTTTTTATGGCCCTTATCTATGTGCAGCTTCGTGCTAACAGTTTCCTGATACTCCCCTAAAGGAGCTAACTCTACAACGGGATTAGAAACTATCAGTGATTTCACTATAGAACCAATTGGTGCTATATTACTACTATCATCGTCAGATTCCGATGAGTATCCTGTTACTAGGGACATTAGAAATCCATCGCAACCAAACTTTCGCAACCGCGATGAGTTGAAAAGTAAAATTGCAAAACTACATCATGAGTAAAAGAAGAGTAGAAGAACCCACCCAAGATGATTCTGATATTGAAGTCAGTTCCACCGATTCCGAAAATGAAGGAGTAGAGGGAGAACAAGAAGAAGTTGTGGACGTTGATTTTGACTTTTTTGATCTTAATCCAGAAGTTGATTTCCATGCTACTAAGAATTTCTTACGTCAATTATTTGGAGATGATTCTAACAATTTTGATATTTCCGGTATAACTGATCTCTTTTTAACCAAGAACAGCGTGGGAACCACAATCAAGACTGACGGGAAAGAAAGCGATCCATTTGCGTTGTTATCAATTATCAATTTAAGTGAAAATAAATCCCAACCTTCTCTTAAAGGTTTGGTAAATTATATTTTAGATAAAACATCAAAAACCTTAGAATTCAATGTTATGTTAAAGAAATTGATCAATGAAAATGGTAAGATTTCCAAAGACTCGTCCAAGCAATTAAAGACTGGTCTCATTATAAGTGAAAGGTTGATCAACATGCCTGTGGAAGTTGTACCTCCAATGTATAAAATGTTGATTGAAGAAATGACCAAGGCCGAAGATGCACATGAAAAATATGAATTTGATTATTTCTTAATCATCTCCAAGGTTTATAAATTAGTGGCACCTCAAAGTACCGATGATGATGAAATCAAGCAAAAGAAAAAGAAAATCATAGGTGATAAGCCAGTGGAAATGGATTACTTCCATTATGAAGATACTGTTTTAGAACAAAATGCTACATACCACGGATATTATGATTACACTTCTTCAAATCAAGAAACTGATTCCAGAAGAGTTTTCCAAGAGTATGGAATTGACCCCAAATTAAGTGTTATGTTGTTAGATAAAGCAGGTTTACTCAAATCAGCTTCAGAAATGGAAGAAAAATTTCCTCCATATTAGTTGTAATATATATTGGAATCATACAATCATCATTCGTTTAATTATTCTACACGTTTACTGTTTGAAAAACATTCTAACCAATCCCCATATCATTAACACGAGTAAATACTCCACACTTGTAAGTAATATAATTATGAAAGAAAATAACAAATTGAAAGGCAAAGCAGCGAGATTCGCTAGACTACTCATGATGCTTACTCTTTTCTTGTGTGACACGTATTACTTCACACCAAAATCTCTCTCAATCCTCTAAATTATCCTTTTATCCCCACTTGTTGTTTCTTCAATCACCTGTCTATGATAATAGTCGCATTTTAGTTTGGGGCACACGACGTTCGCGAGGTGAAAAATTTTCAAATCAAAAAATCTGAAGACCACCACGGACCATACTTAATAGGCTGTTTTAATCATATTAAAAGTATCAAAGTATGCCTCCTCATAAGAATCATAATTTCCGTCCGGAAAATGTCTTGAAGCGTGCGGAAGATTTGATAGGTGTTGGGCAAGAGAACGCTGCGTTAGAAACCTTGTACGAGTTGATCACTTCCAAAAGAATCCGTTATTTACAAGTTGAAGATTTAGAACCTATAGCTTCCTTATTAATTGAGTTGGCTGTTGACTTAAGAAGAGGTAAATTGGCTAAAGACGCTTTACATCAATATAAAAAGAACGTTCAATTATCCGATAATGGATTAGAATCTGTCCAAGTAATTTGCAGAAAGTTCATTACTTTAGCTGAAAAGAAATTGGATGAAGCCCAAGCTAAAGCTGACATTAAGATTGATCAAGATGAAGAAGATTTAGAAGCAGCTCAAACTCCAGAAAGTATTTTATTATCATCAGTTTCTAACACTGATTCTGCTGACCGTACTGAAAGAGAATTAGTTACCCCTTGGTTAAGATTTTTATGGGAAGCTTTAAGAGCTGTCTTGGATATTTTGAGAAACAACTCCAAATTAGAAATCACTTATTCTGCCATCGTTAACCAAGCTTTCCAATTTTGTCTTAAATTCAACAGAAAAGCTGAGTTTAGAAGATTATGTGAATTATTGAGAACTCATATCCAATCAGTAACCACTCAAACTTCTAAACCAACAGGTGTAAATGCTATTGATTTGTCTGATAGTGAAACCGTTCAAAGATATATTGATCAAAGATTTTCCCAATTGAATATTTCAGTTAAATTAGAATTATGGCAAGAATCTTTCAGATCTGTTGATGATGTACACACTTTAATAACTTCATCAAAGAAATCTCCAAAAGCAGTGATGATGGCCAACTATTATGAAAATTTAGCCAGAATATTTGCTGTTTCTGATAATTCTTTATTCCATGCTGCTGCTTGGAACAAGTTCTTCAACTTATATTCTCAATCTCCAAATGCCACCGATGATGAATTAAAACATTATGCTTCTATTTTAGTATTGTCCACTTTGGCCATTCCTCAAAAATCATTGAATGCTAATGAAACTGTTGTTGATGATCATAAAGCCAAGAATAGTAAATTATCCAGTTTATTGAATTTAACTCAAGTTCCAACCAAACAATCATTGGTTAAATCTATTGTCAACAGAAGTATTTTATCTTTCGTTGACCCTGCCATCAAAGACTTGTTCAAAGTCTTAGAAGAAGGTAGTGAATATCCTCCTTTAACTATCAAAGAAAAGGTTTCGGAACTTTTCAAAGTTATTGAAAATGATAAGGATTATAGTCATTATATCCCTACTTTAACCGAAGTTATCTTAATCAGAATGTACCAACAGGTGAGTCAAGTTTATGAAACTGTTAAACTTGACTACTTGATCAACTTGGGTATTTTTGAAAACACCAAATATCAATTATCTCGTTTAGAAATTGAAGGTTTAATTGTGAACTCCGTTAAAGAAGGACATTTATCATTATCCATTGATCATGAAGCCAATGCTGTATCATTCAAATCCGATCCATTTGAACCATCCTTAAACGATTCTTTAAGTTCCAAGTTACAAATTTCTCCAGCTGGCTTAATTAGATCTCAATTGAGTACTTTGGCTTACACATTATCCGAATCAATTAGAATGATTGATTTAGATTATGACTTGAAGGCACAAAAGGCAAGGGAAGATGCTTTACAAAACACCATCAAGAACATTATCCAAGAACAACAAGAAATTGCTGACAGACTGGAAATATTGGAAGAACGTAAACGTACTGCTGAAAAGTTGAAACGTGAACAAGATGAAGAAGCTTCCAGATTAAGACAGGAAAAACTTGCTGCTGACCAAAAGGCTGAACAAGAAAGATTGGTTGCTGAACAAGAAAGAAAGAACTTGGAAAGATTAGAAAAAGAAAAGGAATTGATCAAAGAAAGAGAAAAGAAAAAGATAGCTGAAGAAATCAATGCCAAGGGTATCATCAAGATTGACATGGACAATTTGGATGAATTAGATACCGATAAATTACGTATCATGCAAATTGATCAATTGAACAAGGACAAGAAAGACTTGGAAGAGAAATTAAAGGTTTTATCCAAAAAGAATGATCATACTGAAAGAGCATTCAGACGTTATGAATTACAATATTTGGAAAAAGAATCTAGTAGCCAAAAGGAAAATGATCTTAAAGATTATGAAGAATTCAAACAAGCTAAGATTGAAAAAGCCAAACAACAACATACTAAGGCTAAAGACTTGAAAGAAAGATTGGGTCGTATTTTACCAGATTATCAAGACTTGAGAACCAAGATCGAGATCAAGAATAAGGAAGCTCTTGCTCGTGCCAAAAAGCAAGCATTAGCTGAACTTGAAGCTGCTAAGAGAGAAAGGTTCGAACAAATTAAAGCTCAAAGATTTGAAGAATACCAAATCAGACGTGAAAATGAAAGACAAGAAAATGAGATCAGAGAACGTAAATTACAGCAAGAAAGAGACATGGCTAGATTAAAGGAAGAAATGAAACTTCAAAGAGAAAAAGATACTGAGATGGCAAGAAGAAGACAAGAAATGGAAGCAGAAATTGCTGCCAAACAAGGTAGTAATAGGTTCGGTAGAGCTCCTCCTTCTGCTGCTCCTCCTGTTGCTTCACCACCAACCAGGTCTCCAGCTCCTGTTGATTCTCAACCAAGTAAGCCTCTTACTTTCGCTGAGAAGATGAGATTAAAGAGAGAAGGTAAGTTAGCTTAGGCATAATAGTAAACATAGATTCATTGTAGAGCTGTCGCACTTATTTCTCTCTTCTTGACGATTTCATTCTTAGTAAATTCTGGTACACGAAGATTGTATACCGCACCAAATCTGGAGATGGCCCAAACTTAACCTTATTCACAAGAGATGACAAGTATAACTATAATTGGTTCATTAAACTATGACTTGGTAACGTATACCAACAGAGTCCCGGAAGGTGGAGAAACTTTCCAAGCCAATAGCTTCGAGAACCATTTAGGTGGTAAGGGGTTAAATGAAGCCATTGCAGCTGCCAGACTTACTGACCCCAATGAAAAAATACCTGTCAGAATGATTGGGAACATTGGTGATGATTCTTTTGGAAAAGAGTTGAAGCAAGCTTTAGTTGATTCCTCGGCTGATGTTCAATTTGTCAAGACTATTGAAAATATGTCTTCTGGGGTAGCTGTGATTTTGGTGGAGCAAGCTCAAGGTGAGAATAGAATCTTGATAACTCCTGGTGCCAATGGATTATTGAAACCTACCGAAGAAGAATATAATGCATTTTTTCCTTCATCTGATGAGAAGGGGTATGTTTTATTGCAAAACGAGTATCCTGATACTGCCAGTTCCATAAACTGGATTAAATCCCATCGTCCTAAACTCAATATAGCATATAATCCTTCTCCGTTCAAATCTGAAATTATTCAAGATGCATTGGGCAACATCGATTTGTTGATTGTAAATGAAGGAGAAGCATTAGACGTGGCCAAAGCCTTGTTGGTTGCCAATGAAATAGAGCAATTCAATAACCTTATTGACCAAGATACAGTGGCCGGTTTTAAAAGCCTCGCTACCAAATTGAGTAAATTAATAAATCAAGACAATATCAATGTTGTTGTCATTACTATGGGAAGTAAAGGATCTGTGTATGTTGGTAAAGGTATGAACGAGCCTAGTTTTGAGAAGTCCTTGAAAGTAGACTCAGTGGTGGATACTACTGGTGCTGGAGATACATTTTTCGGAGGAGTAATTCTGCAACTTGCTAGTGGAGGTAGCTTGGAAAAAGCAGTCCAATTTGCTACCAAGGCAAGTAGTTTGGTGATTCAGAAGAAGGGAGCTGTAGAGAGTATTCCAACTAAAAAAGAGGTAGACAGTAGTTAAATAATGGATATATAAATTATAAGACAACATTGAACCAACATTCAATTTTGACTGTTAACGCGTAATGTCAATTCTATAAGCAGTTAACTGCTAATCTAAGCTACTTAAGCTTTTCTAGAACGGATTTCTTTGTCTTCAGCTTGAGGACTCTTCTTTTCTCTACCACTAGTGTGAACGAATTCATTAACTTGAGCAGCAACACCACCACTGACAGACTTGACTCTCTTAGATCTTCTTGAAGCTTTCTTTTTGTAAACTTCAATGTAGAAAGAAATAAATAAGACTAAGTAAGATGATAAGATACCACAACCAGCAAAAGCAGCACCCATACCACCAGTACATGGACCACAGACTGGGAAATATTTACCCAAGTTATTTTCATAAACCAACTTGGTGTAAGTGGCAAAGTAAACGAAACCTAAATCTAAAACAAATTGAATGATTTGGAATCTGGTGACCCATTCTTTCCACCAAACTCTAATTCCTAAAGTGGATAAGAAGTAGTAGAAGTACATAATAACGTGAACAAATAAGTTAAGGGAAATAACCACCCATGAGATGGAAGTTTTACCAAGTAATTGGGTGTAACATAATAAAGCAGTAGCACCATGGTGATAAGTGTGTAAAAAGGTTAATTTCTTTTGTTTGACCACCAAGAAGAAAGTATCAATAAATTCGATAAATTTGGTGATATAGTTCATATAGTATAAGAATTCCATCTCTTGAGTCCAGGCATCTTCACTACAGATACTGAAGTATAAACCGTGGTAATAGATCATTGGGAAAACTTGTTCAATCATTAAAACCAATAAAACAAATGATAAACTGGTTAAAAAGACATTATGGACTTGGAATGGGAATTTAAGAACAAAAGGTTCAATTTTGAATTTCTTGAAAATAAAGTCACCACCAAAAACTAACACGTAATACACAGCAATAGTAGCTAAAACTGGAGGTAAAGTACTTAAAGGCAATTCACCTTCAACCCATTTAAATTCACTTGGAACAAATCTTTCTTGGGAAACAGTACTGACAATATAGTCGAAAATGGGGAATAACTTGATCCCAAAGGGTGCTTCGGGAGTTGGGAACGGGAAAGACATACTAAAAACTTTGTGTTTAATATCTAGAAGACTTTAGGGCTTTTAATATGCTTGTTGTGAAAATTTGCGAGGGTATTGGCAATTTTTTATAGTGCAAAAAACGCGGCTTGCTCAGCATATAAACTTTAACAAAGAAAAACCTTGCTAACATTTTGCACGAACAAAGAATCTCATCCGAACAAAGATTTCCTATCTGCACACAATTATTAGGAAAAGAGGAAATGGGTCCCAGATAAGCAAAAATAGCAACCGACTGCTAAATGTGGAATCAGGGCCCAACCTATGAATAGCCTATCATTCTCTCACGTCTACGCCTATTGAAGATGAATGGAAAAACATGGACATTATTCACTCTCAAATAGGGGAAGCTGTTTACAAAAAGATTTATTACAAAGAGACAATGTAGGATTGGTTTTCAGTACGGGTTTTTTGGCTATTAGTGTTCGGTAGCTGTCGGTGGTGTAGATTTTCTCTAATAGCTCGGTTGAAAAATAGAATGAACCGAAGGTTAAAATCGTGTTTTAAATTTCCCCGACTTTCACGTTCGTCTGCGTATTTTACCGTTTTGAGATTTTCGAGTTTTAAGACATCTCAATTCGGTCTATTTTGAGGTATTTGCTTAACAGGTGTCTGATGTGGGATTTTTTGGTAGAGGATTGATACTTTGTTTACAATACGGTTATTGTATAAAGACTGTGACTTTGTATTTTTTATCAACTTGAAGAATCTAGAAAATGTGCTGGGCTCGTCTATGTTTTTATTCTCCAATTTTTCTTTCTCTAAGGTATCCATTTTTCGAACATGAGAGACCTAAACGGGTTTATTTATTACCTGTCGGTCATTTCTCCCCAAATCAATAGTTACCAATGAGCGTAAATATGATGCACTGCCACTTAAAAAATTAGAACAATAGAGGGCTTAAGCGAGGTAATGATCCGTGAGATTGAGGATTAAGAAACCAAATTGAAATATTCAAATGATAGGGTCCCGAAGTGCTGTAATCTTACTAAAGTTGGGTAATTTGGGTAGTGGGAACATAATCAAGTGAACCATATTAACTTAAAAAATGTCAACCTAGGAAATATTAATCAACTTGGTAAAGTAAACGCTTACACGACTTGAACCCTGTAACATCAATACCCATTCCTCTTGTAAACCCTTGAATCTCGCATTTGCTCGAGTCTAATCTAGATCTCCTCTTATCGATATCAAGTAGTTCGCCGTCTTGGAAACTTTCAGATAACCTTCAAGATAACGATAAGATCAACCGGCTAACCGGCTTGCCGGTGTCCGGTAATTGCTTAGCTCCAAGCTTTGTAGAATATAAAGAGACGCAGAATACCACTTTCACAACATCCAACATGCTTTACATCAATTGTACTTTGATCACCGTCAATTCTGCCCGTGATATTATCAAGGATGCTTCCATTTTAGTCACTAAAAATATAATCCAAGATATAGGAAAAACTGAAGATTTAGTCGCAAAACACGATAAGGAAGAAGTTTTTGATTTCAAAGGTCAAATTGTTCTTCCGGGTTTGATTTCCCTTCATGTCCATTTAGCACAATCCCTTTTGCGTACTTGTGCAGATGATCTTCCGTTAATTGAATGGCTCTGTGACAGGGTGTGGTGCATGCAAGGGTGTTTCACAGAAGAGGATGGATATGTTGCTGCAAAATTAACCATCGCGGAGATGTTAAAATCTGGAACTACCACCTTCGTCGAATCCTTGTTTGCTGAACGATACGGGTTTGAAGGGGCTGTCAATGCGGTAGATGAATCAGGAATTAGAGGATGTCTTGGAAAAGTAGTTATGGACCAACCAAGATATGCTACTCAGGAAGGAATCTCCATGCATCCAGGCTTGATCGAGGATGAAAGATCTTTACAAAACGCTGTCAGATGTTTTGATGCTCACCACGGTAAAGGAAATGGCCGTGTTGAAGTTTGGTTTGGTGCTAGAACTCCAGGGGGTGTATCTGAAGACTTATACCGTGAAATGATACAAATAGCTAGAGAAAAAGATATTGGTATTACTATGCATTGTGCCGAAGTCAAGCCTGATCGGGAATTTTTTGCATCCAAAAATCATACCCCTATGACATACTGTCAAGAATTAGGTCTTTTAGCACCTAGAACAGTCTTAGCACATATGGTTCATTTGGATGACAATGATATTGAAATACTTAAAGGTACAGGAGCTTCTGTTGCCCACTGTCCTACTTCCAACTCTAAGCTTGGGAGTGGTGTTTGTAGAGTTAAAGAATTACTTGAAGCAGATATTCCTGTGGGTATAGGTTGTGACGGATGTCCCTGTAACAATGTTATGGATCTTTTACAAGAGATGAAGCTTGCCTCGTTATTACCTAAAGCCATACACGGTGATCCCTCTTTGGTTCCTGCTGAAAAAATTATTGAGATGGCAACCATTGTGGGTGCAAAAGCACTTGGAAAAGATCATGAGATTGGATCCATTGAAGTTGGAAAAAAAGCCGATTTTATTTCCATTAACTTGAATGATAAAGTGTATGCCCAACCCATGAGAGATCCGGTATCTATGGTGGTCTATATTGCAACTGGTAATGATGTAGATACTGTAGTTGTGGATGGGAAGATAGTCGTCCAAAATGGAAGTCTTTTAACTATCGATGAAACTCAGCTCATTAAAGATGCTAATGTACATGGTGAGGCAGTAAGGGTTCGAGCTGGAATCGAACCAGAAACCAGATGGCCAGTATTGTAGTTTATATGAATAATAGATATTTTTCGTTGATGCTCATTGTCGCATATTCACATTGTTTACGCCAAAAAGATAACTCCGCTGGTTCAACTTTGTCCTTGAAATTTTGTGTTTGAAAGAGATATGAGCAGTGAAGAAACAAGCAGTAGTGAAAGTGAGGAAGACCAGATATTGCTACTGAAACCTGTTTTTGTCAAAAAGAGAAATGGAGCATCAACTTCTGACCAAGGTACTATAAGTCCAAATGTGGAAAACGAACCAGAAACAAAAGATCCATCCTTAAGAATTGTTCAGAATCTTGACAAACAAAATGAAAACACAAATTCTTTGGAAGACGAGTTTAATGGAGTGGATGATACTGATGGTGATCTAGAAGAAGAGTTTAGGAAATGGGAAATGAGAGAACAAGAGAGGTATTTAAGGGACAGAAATCTTGCTATTGAACGTGAACAAGAGAAAGAAGACATTTTGACAAGAAGCAAGATGAATGAACAAGAGTTACAAGAAGAATTTCAGTCTAGAAAAACTGAATCAAACAATAGTAGGTCAAAAGATAAGTCCAGCTACCATAAAGGAAGTTTTTACCATGAAGATGCCAAAGATTTATTAGCCAGAAACTATGTTAATGAGTCAATTGATCACTCAAGACCAACCAGGTTCCACTCGTAACCAACATGGAAATATTTCTTAGTAATCTGTAAATAGCATAATGATTAATGAACTCTAATGTTTTCTTTTTCACGCGATCTTATCTATGTCTCTAGTTCCATTGCCAGAACTGATAGTGCCGTTCTTAGCACCTTACCTACCAGATTCTAGTCCCAATGATAAACCATTCGTTACACTTACCTATGCCCAATCTTTAGACTCAAGGATTTCTTCAAAACCTGGGGTTCAGACCAAAATTTCCCACCTTGAAACCAAGACCATGACCCACTACTTAAGAGCTAACCATGATGCGATAATGGTAGGAATTGGAACAGTCTTGGCTGATGACCCTAAGCTTAATTGTAGATATGCATTGGATGGATTGTCAAAGAGTCCTCGGCCTGTGGTTCTAGATCCTAACTGTGAATGGGTGTATCACAAATCTCAGTTACAGGCCATCTGCGAAGAGAATGAAGGTCTAGCACCATACATACTAATTGATGAGAGTACAAACCCCAGACAAGAGGATGAAGACCTTTTAGCAAATCAAGGGGGTAAATTTATATCACTTCCATTGTTAACACAACGTGCAAATAATTGGGGCATAATACTAAGTAAGTTATATGAGGTAGGTATAAAATCAATCATGATCGAAGGAGGTGCTCGAATAATAAATGAATTACTAGAAAGAAATCCAAGAATTATAAACAGTTTAATCATTACTATTGGACCCGTGTTTTTAGGTAAAGAAGGGGTAGAAGTCAGTCCATCAAAACATGTTAGTCTAAAGAATATCAAATGGTGGACAGGAATTCAAGATTCAATTGTATGTGCCAATATCAGCCAAGGCTAATTCTTACAAGTTAAATTATACCTATATTACAATCTATTTATGAAATAGTAAAATCCTTAGAAAACTTTTCTTTGCCAATAGAAATGCTTACAAACATATTCTATATGAAGCGTAACGACCAGAAGTTTCAGACCTTCTCACAATCTTAACAACTTCACCTCTTCTCAAACCTAAGTATCTTGCAACGGGATCTTCTCTTTGAATTCTTGGTAATTGAGATTCTTTCAATCTGTATCTATCTAACAATTCTTTCTTTTCTTCCTTGGATAATTTTATATGTCTAGGAACAAGTTCATGATGAGTGATATTAACAATTAAATCAGTTTCTTGGAAAGTTTCAATGGAAGCTGGAGAAACAGTTGGAATCAACTTGTTAGCACTTGGAGTTATGGAAGTTTGATAAATGAATATACCAGTGGAAAAGTTTTTTTCACTGATATGGATACAGAAATTTCTCATGGTTTTAATACCTACTGATTCTTCATCACAGAATTCTACCCATAACGTTCCTAATTCGGGAAATTTTTCTAATGATTCAGCAGTTGGGTTTGCTTGAAAGCACATTAACTTTCTTTGAGGCATGTTCATACTATCACATATTTTACTTTTAAATTGGTCTAAAGACATGTCAAGCTCTTCTTGCGATATGTAGTAACCCTAAAGTTGTTAGTGGTGTTTCTTTTGTCAATCATACTAATCTATTAATACATACTCTATCCCTAACCATTTCCTTAACGGTTTTGAAGGATCTCCATAAACGGGATACATTTCTGTCTGCTTCTTCCATGTTTCAAATGATGTTGTTAGTCTGCCTGGTTTTATTGAAATTTTTCACTCATCAAATGAGGGTCGGTGCGCGCACACACTTTTGAGATGTTTTCGCAGCCAAAGGTTAATAAATACTTTTACTATAAAGAGTTTCTTCTAAATAATGCTGGTTTGTTCTTTGAATCACCTCCAAGTCTTGTCCGACCAACTATCTTAGGTAGCTTGCCATTTTTTTCCCAAGTTGATAACACTTCTTCCGCATATTTAAGGCCAACAGCATAAACTTCTTCAAACTTGCCAAAATCTAAAGTTCCATACCCATCGATAGGTGGCCTTAAATACATAACACCAGGGGTATTTTTGGCTATTTCTAATGCATTCACACTGGCAACATAAGCTAACCGTGATTGAATATCCATCATGTTCGGAACATCTGGATGCTTGGAGAACGGATTCCACCGGTTTAAAAGCACCCAAGCACCTGATAAGGTATCACCATAGTTCATGGGAGTTCTATCATCAACTGATCCAACATCAACGGCAAAAATGTACTTGATTCCCCGTCTTTTCATTTCCAATACGGGAAGATTATCCAAATATCCTCCATCTAAAAGCATACAGCCTTTGTAAGCAATTGGGGGTAATAATCCTGCCAATGACATAGAAGCTCTAATGAATCTCCACAGGTAACCTGTTTCATGGATATCCATAGTTGAATTAGTGATATTGGTAGAATTGCAATAAAATTTGATCCAACTGTCTTCAAGTTCAGAAAATTTTAATGCTTTCCATATACCTCGGTTAAATTCATATCCTGTTAAGTATGATGTTACAGGAATTGTTAAATCAAAAACAGATCTCCACATTGAAGAAACTCTTTTTGAAAATTTCTTAACTTGTCCATAAATAGAAACTGAATTGTACTCTGTAGCATACAAGCCACCAACAAACGAACCTATAGATGTCCCTCCAATAATATCAACAGGTATTCCGTGAACTTCTAAAGCTGTTACAATTCCCAAATGGGATATTCCTCTGGCTCCACCTCCACCAAGTACCAATCCAACAGCCTGGTTGGATAATAATCTTGCAAGTCTAAGGAAATCATTCTTGTAGGGCTCAACGGTGGTAGAGGCTTTACGATTAATTACGTCCAGTAAAAACCGACTTCTAACATTATCGATTCTCGCTTTCAATTGAGGGTTGTTGGTTCTTTCGGAAATTTTAGCAGCGATATCTCCAATTATAGATTTCCTGGTGAAGGCCGGCTCATCAGTGACTTTAGATTTATTTCCTACAGCCATTTGAATGTGATGATGTCCTTGGACCCAACTTCTGTTTTGCAACCAAATACTGGTTGATCCTGGCTGAACATATTTGACAGGATGCATCAAACAAAGATCTGTTCTAGCCGTGGTTTTATACCGAATTAACAATTTTTCAAAATCACCAACACCAACGGCTACCTCATAATCGTCAGCATTGGCCAATAACAAAATACAATCCCCTTGACTAATACAAGTAGATGTCCAACTTGACTTCAATGTACTGTCACAAATATACACTACAGTTTCATATTGTTCTTCCAAGGATGCAAAGTATCCCGATAACTTCAACTGGGCTAAACTATCATCAAACGCATGTCTTCCCAAGTGGTGCAAAATAGTACTTTGGTCAAGGGCTATAACATTTCTGCCAATAATCTTCAATGATTCTATCAATCGAGAAGCAAAATCTCTTACAGGTAAGCCATTCACAGTGGGTAAAATGGTGATGGTTTTATAGTTACCTGAAATATGAGATGCCGGCGATTGGAAAGGAGAATTGTTAGCTGTTTGAGGAGTGGTGACAGTGGATTGAACTGAACTTATTTTGCTATAATCATTATGAGCGGCTGCAACTTTTGCAGCCACAATTCTTGAAACCTTTACCATAATGGAAGGATTTTGAGAAGATAAGATTTCAAACAAAGTTCTTGGGATTCTAGCCGTTTCTGAATCTCTAATGGCAATTAAAGAGTTTGTTCTTCTAGAAGCTGTAAGCACTTCAACTTCTCCAATAGATTCACCATGGCCATATTCACCAATAACTCGGAAATTGTCCTCAATTTTACTGAGTTCAGCTATACTATTTGACTTACTAAGCTGATGAGGGTTATTACTCTTCACTACCCTAAACCTACCACTTAGGATTATATGAAACCCATTAGCCTCGTCACCTTCTGCTGCTAACACTTCACCAGCAGGAATATGACACCATTCAAGGGCAAAGTCAATAGTTAAGATCTGCTTACTCAAAAGACTCTTATACTTGATGGCTAATGGTAATTGCAACTGGTAGTACTTATCAGTAAGTTTCGTCCATTTAGACTTGGAAATGTGAGCTACTATGGATCCTTTTGGTGAAGCTTTAACTGTGATTAAAGATCTTATACCAAGGATAACCGATAAATACCCAACCACTCCACCAACAGATATTGCTCCTTTTTTCCTTGTAGTTGACTTCTTTTGGTCAAGAGGGCCAGTGGTATACTCAATATCCAAAGGACCATCAATAACGTAATAAATACCTGAGTCAAAAGAATCTTGTTCTATAATAACTTTCCCGGGTTCAAAGTACCTGATTTCCAAACATTTTGCAAATTCATCCTTGATGGTACTAAAGTCAACCGTACTCCCGCCAGCACTGATAGAGTTAGACTTATTTCTACCGCTTGAATCAGATGTAAAATCAGCCGTGCTGGACATTCCAGACCCATTGACACTAAGACTGTTGTTATAAATTTGTAACTGAGACTGGTTGATAGTATTATATATCTTGGGTGTGTTGGGTCTATTAAATGGTGATGGTGATCCAAAACTTGAAAAAGAATCAAATCTGTTTCTGGTAGCATAATCGTCATATATTTGGTTTCTGTTGAAAGCACTCATAATTGAAGGACTGGTGTTGGCTTCAGAATTCATTAGATTAGTCAAGCCCCCAAATGAGGGTGAATTTGTCACCGAAGGTACCACACTTGATGTTGAAAAAGAGGGAAATTTCTGGTTAAGTAGATGAGAGTCTTCGCTCAACCCTATTAATTTGAAAAGATTTTCAATTACAGCAACCCGGGTGGATGTTTCTTCAGTTTCTTCCCTTTC
The DNA here is from genome assembly GCA_030572035.1 of Yamadazyma takamatsuzukensis. Taxonomy (NCBI): domain Eukaryota; kingdom Fungi; phylum Ascomycota; class Pichiomycetes; order Serinales; family Debaryomycetaceae; genus Yamadazyma; species Yamadazyma takamatsuzukensis. The sequence continues at coordinate 811,103 of JAJLZF010000002.1, read as the reverse complement.
ATCTGAAAAAGTCATGGTGGTTTCATTGCTGGGACTGGAAGTCAAATCCTTGAGATTAGGGTCTTTAAATTGTAACTGATCCAAATGATAAATAGACTTTCTTGAAATTGGCACTGAAGATAAAAGATCACCGGGATGATTTGGCTTTTCTACAGAGTTCAATGATACAATTCGGGATGAAGATCTCTTAAATCCTCTAAAATTCAAGGGAGTTTTCTTTCTAGTTAATTTATCAATTGAGGTGTTCGAGGTGGAAGCCTGGTCGTCATTCTTATTGGGTATGTAATTGTTTTTCAAAGCGTCTTGTAAATAACTAGGTAATTGAGAATCAATCTGAGAATTAAGTCTCATTTCACTATCAATAATTTCGTCAGTCAATCCAAGATAATTCTGGATAGTATTCATAGTCACTTTAAACAATCTATTCTTCACCATTGTTACAATATGAGCCGTAGCTTTAGGGTATTTGTACTGAATTCTTTGAAACGCCAGAGCTGGAATTATAGCGATGGTGGCCCCATTTCTATGATGTTTGGAAAACTTGGGACGGGCAATAATTTGGGGATAATTGACCTTAGAATCATTCGCTTTATTCCCATCGCCTTGCAAATCCAAAGAAGATGTGGAAGATATCGGAGCAGATGGTGGATGGGTCATCGGCACTTCACCACTGGCATCAAACAAGTCCAAAGTACTATTCAAAGATGACAATGGAACTCCACTCTTAATCTCGTTTAACAATTGATACTTCTGGTTCCCAATAATAAGTACTTCATTATCATAATCTAAATCTTTGATATTCTGTAAATTGGAATTGTTATCATTTATCTTAATGAACACCTGCATTATCCCATCAACCACAATCAGAAACCCTAACTTCTCATCCATATACAAAATCTCATCCCAGCTTAACTTTTGAGTGGTCATATTCTTGGTCAATTCATGGAATATAGGCCTTTCAAGATACCCAAATATTTTTATAGCACTTAAAAACTCATCTAAATAGTTAGAGCTGGAACTTAGGTTCTTTCTCTTTTTCTTATTGATAGACTCCACGATATCATCTTTAACTTCCTTCTTAATAATGTTAGCATTGGGATTGTTTGAGTATTTGGTAAGATATTTATAACGAATTAAAAACACCAAAGAGCCTACAATGGTAAACACTATAATGAGGATTGATGAAAACGATAATGTTACCAGAAATGTCTTGGAAAACAAATCATTTAAAAGCATCTGTTGATATATCTTTGTTAGAGTCTGCGCACATTTTGACTTGTGGAGAAGTTGCCCGCACCACGAGTTATTTAAAAATAAATATATTACATAACTAATGTTCTAACGGGTAAGGTAAGCAATTAAACTTGTCCAAAATTCTTTCAATTCCGTCCATTCCTTTTTCCAATTGGTGTAATTCAGGCCCGTAACTAATTCTCACGTAATTGTACCAAATCACATCTTCAAGATTAGATAAGTTTTGCGGATTGATCAAAAAGAAGAATCCAGGAACAACAATAATTTTTTCATGTAAACATTCATGGAAGAATCCTAAACTGTTAGAAAGCTTATTGGGCAAATGGGAAAGATTCAACCACAAATAAAACGTAGAATTGGGAATATTTGTTTCATTCAAATTGAAGCCCATTTTAATAAGTCTAGTAATTATATAGTCTCGTTTCATTTTGAAATGAATTTGTAAAGCTTTCATCTCTTGTCTAACAAAACTTGGTTCTAAGAAATCTATAGCAGCATATTGAAAAGGACTGTTAGAACCCCCATCCAAATAAGAACCGGAAGAACTTAAGGCATTTATATAGTCTTCTGGTCCCAAAATCCAGCAGATTCTCCACCCTGGTAATCTAAAGGCTTTAGTGAGTCCATTCAAAATCAATACTGGGTCTCTGTTTACATCATCCACAAATTCAGCTGAACTGATGGATGATCCTGAACAATTGTCATCATAGTAATAATGACTGTAGAATTCATCCATAATAAGTAAACACTTTTCACGGCACATTTTATGTAACTGATATAATTGATGTTTGGTTAAACATTTACCTGTTGGATTTCTAGGATTAGACGTCAACAAAGCGCTTACCCCTCTCACTAATTCTTGTTTTATCATATTTAAATGAACATTATAATTATCCTGCTCGTTTAAAGGTACGGGAATTGGATTGAAATTTTTGAATAACGACAACATCTCGGCGTAAGCAGTATAGTCAGGTAAGAAGAAAGATAAATAACAATCCTTGATAATAGAAGCAATTCTGGTTAATCCAGCTCTTCCACCAGGAACAATACAAACATTCTTCCAAGTGTATTTGGAACTTTTGGTGGTTCTGTAAGTCTCATTATAATAATGAGCGACGGTTTCTCTCAACTTCTTTACCCCTGCAGTTGGAGCATACTCTTTGGATTTGTCAGGGATTGGGATTGATGTTGGCCTTTTAAAAGATCCAGGAATGGTATCACCATGTTCTGGAGCACCTTGTCCCAAATTAGCCCAATCTTTGTCCCCCTCTTCTGATTGGCCGAACCCATACTCATTAGCTCTTTCCGTAACCCATAAAACACCAGTGGAAGATTGCTGGTCATTTAAAGCAGGCTTATGAATCTCCTGGTTAAACTTGGGCTTTGGCATTGGCACTGGTGAAGATTCTCTGCCATTCTCTTGAACTAATTTGTTGTACAACTGCTGTTTGAGATTTCTTTCTCGTGGATGTCTGGGGGTTTCGTTAGCTTGAAGTAAATCAAGAAGAGAAGATGTTGACCTTTTAAGTGAATCTGGAAGACTTGATTCTAATCTTTCAAACTCACTTACACTTTCATCATCACTCGTATAGATGGACATATTAGGTATGAGTCAAAGGGATAGAATTAATTTTTTACATATTACGGGGTTTTGTGTCATTTTTCAAAAAGGTTAGTTCGGCATAGACCGGCTGACTCCAATGTCAAAAGGAAACTTCTGACCGTTGCAGAGTCGGAGCGAAGCTTAACTGAAAAAGAAAACTAACCATCCACAATGACCCACTCAAAACACCACCAAAACCAACCCACTTCTGGTATTAAACTTAACCCCTCAGGGGAGCTTACACAAAATCAACAATTTTTCCTATTAAATATATCTTGAATTGTCCTTAGTCATTAGGAGTCATGTTTGATATCTATAACCAATGATCAAACAACTAAAGATCTGTCCAATCTCTATCTACCTTATATCTAAAACAAACACGGACTGTAATCAATTATTCCGTTCCTCATAACCTCCTAATAAAATTCATCCAATCGTCGCATCTCCACCTTCAACAAAGCGCATTTTCCGTCCATATGTGGCATTTGCTGCAAAAAAAGGCCGACCATCGGGGCCACCACAAACCTACTTTTGTGCAGGATTTCTCTCTTGATTTTTCTTAAATATAAATGATGACTTGCCTGGGATATAAATCACAGAATAATTAACTACTGACTTTTTCAAAGATTTTAAGTATTTTTTTTAACTTGAAACGATAATAGAGTTGTTAATAGAAGAGCACAGTTTTGAAAATTTTACGCCTTTATCCATAAGAAGTCTTGAGTCAACTTATGATCAAAAGAATCGCTGCTTTAGCTGCTAATTTTAACGACCATGATATAAACCATTCTCCAATATCCTTGGATGAAACTTTTTCTCCTCAGAATGAAACCTTTTCACCGGATTCCACGGACTTTAGTGCCGATATTCTTTCACCTATAACTTCTATTGAAAGTTATAATCAAGTTATTTCGAATGTAAAAGTTGCAGAGGAATCAAAACATAATAGAATCACGAGTATAACTGAATTACCTGATGAAATCATTGTCAAAATTATAGAATTCATGTATTTTGATATTGAAAATTATGATTCAGTTTATAATATCTTGGATAACTTCAAGAAAATTAGTTTGATCTCCAAATATTTTAATTTATTATCCAAGAAATTTTTGTACAAGTATGCCATTTTTAATAGACCCCATTCATTCGACAAATTTTTGAATAATTTACACCATACGCCTAATCTTGGAAAGTTTGTTCAATTTATTGACTGGCAAACTTTTACATCTATAGGCTTAGGAAGAACGGGAAAAATGAATCAGGAAATTCAAATGGTGACTTCTAAAACCATTTTAAATTGCTTGAATTTGACACCCAATTTAATTGAATTTTTAGCATCTGAAAGTATTCAGGATGATTTAAATGTTGATGTATTGAATTATCTTTTCAACAATTTGCCAAATTTACAAGCAATGGATTTTTGTGGAGCATCATCTCAACAATTTTATCAAGCATTTGATGATTTACAAATTCATAAACCATTGAAAAAATTATTCAAAGTTTCATTCCATGATTGTTCTAACTTATCCCTCGAAGTATTTGAAAAAATCCTTCCCCAACTAATAAACCTCAGAAGATTAGATTTAACTCATACATCGATCAATTCTTCAGTTTTATTAAATTGTTTACCAACAACATGTAATTTAACTCATTTATCATTATCAAGATGTTCCAAGTTAACAACCAGAGATTTGATCAATTTCTTATTAAACCATCCATCTGTTAATAATCACCAATTAAGATGGTTAAATTTATCAGTAGACTCCAATGTGGTAACTCCATTAAATTCAAATTATTTATTTTTCACTTTGAATCATATGAATGCTGAAAATTTGGAATATTTAAATTTAAAAGGATTACCAATCAATGGTAAGATCTTGAATCTAATTAGCTTTAAATTCCCCCATTTGAAAACCCTTTCTATTGCATACGCATCAATTGATTTTGATGTAGTTTACAGTTTTGCCAACGAAACTAAAAATTTACTCAACATTGATTTAACTGGTTGTAAGTTAACCAAAACCAATATTTTAACCCTTAAAAATATCCCTCATTTACTTTCAATTGAATATGATTCCAAAGTCTTAAAAGATTTAACTAACAATGAATTTGTTAAACTTGATGATAATATTTGGAGATATCATGATAATAATGGAAGAAGAAGTTGGATTTATAAATTATTTGAGGGGCAACCAGATTATGAACAAATTTTAAAATACAACAAAGTATTGAATATGAATTTAACCTTTTATGATATTAATACAGGTGAAAAAATTGTTCAAAAAGCTGTTAAACCCATTTTTTTAAAATATGTTGGTAAAAAAATCAATTGTTCAGTTGGTTTTAAAAATTTAAATTATATTAAGCATAAAGAGTATTTAAATAATTACGATAATAACGAAAGTACGTGGCCCGAAGAATATTGTGAAAGAGGAATTTACAATTATTATTCTTTAAACATATAGGTCTGTAGTATAAGCATAGCTGTAGAATATAAAATTTCCAGTAAATTTAGGTGCACTTTATCAAAATGTCATTTTTCACTGGCTTCAGTTCTCACTCACTTTTTGTGGGGTACAAAAATTCCGTCGGACATAACTAACTATGAATAAAGATATTGAAAAGACAGTAACAGAGATTAGAAACAAATTTGATACGGCATCATTGACTAAATATTTAACAAATGAGCTGGAACTCAGAGCAAATTCAAGCACTTCTTTAGGTTTAAATTTACCCAAATTCACAGGCCCTTTAACGATCAAACAATTTACTTTTGGACAATCAAATCCAACTTATTTGATAATTGATGGATCCAATAAGCTTTCTGTTCTTAGAAGAAAACCCTTCCCCAATGCCAAATTAGTTTCCAAATCTGCTCATGCCATTGAAAGAGAATTTTTTATTTTAAGTGGGATTAATCATTTGAACCAAAATTCCAACAAAAAAGTGCCTGTTCCTGATACTTATTTATTGTGTGAAGATGAATCTATCATTGGTTATACCTTTTATATTATGGAATTCATAAGCGGATCCCTGATCAAAAGCCCTGAATTAAATCATATTTCTTCTTCAACTCAAAAGAAGCAGGTGTGGAACTCTATAATGGATACAATAACAGCAATTCATTCCTTGGATGCAGATGCTCTTATTGATCTTTTACCAGAAAAACATTTCCCTCAATTCAAGAACAAATCACCACCACAATTAGGTTCATCATATTTTGCTAGGCAAATGAAAACTTTGACCGGCGTATCCAAAAAACAGAGTGAAACGGTTGACCCGATCCCAAATTTTGACACTATAGTGAAATATATTTTGAAAAATTCACCTAAAGATCCTTCAAAAAGAATGCTAATCCATGGAGATTGTAAAATAGATAACTTTATCTTTGACAAACGCCAAACAAAAGTTATAGCTGTTCTTGATTGGGAGTTATGTACATTTGGGCATCCATTATTTGATCTTGCCAATTTCTTGCAACCATTTCAAATGCCCAACCAATTGAACTCCATGTTTTACAGTCCCTTGAAGACATCTATAGGTAAAGAAAACCCCGATTCGATTCAAACTATCAAGGATAAATTAGCACTTTATTACGAAAGACTTGGATTTGAGTGGGATCCAAACGATGAGTCAAATAATCCTTTGGAAAAATGGTCTGTAGGCTTTGTATTTGGGTTGGCTAGGTTATGTGTTATTTCTCAGGGGATTGCCATGAGAATACAAAAAGGGTCAGCATCTTCGTCTAATGCTCAGGCCTTTGGTTCTTTGTACCCATTCTTGGCTAACATTGCTTTAGAGGATATTGATAGTTCTAAATTATAGTTTACGTAGAAATAGATTTTTCATTTTTTTCGCAACCTTTCGCAGCATTTATCGCTGAGTGAACCATAATGAAGTTTGATGATGTTAGTGATAAAGAGGGATCAATAAGGTGTCCTTTTGATCCTTGTCCATGCAAGATTATTCCATATACTGAGTCACTTAAGTCAACCATAACGACAATTGAAAATGCTCCGGAAATGGTTAGTGTTGAATCCTCAACGCTGGAATTTTTCACAGTCAAAGATGTATGGGATTTTGATAATATAGGAGTATCCAGACCGTTGACTGAAATCAAGGATTTCAAAATAGATGACAAGTCGTTTGAAATTGAACGGTTGCTTGTATGTGCTGATTGCGATAAAGGACCAATTGGATTTTCTGGTCATTTTGAAGGAGAAGAGAAGGCTCCAAGTACTTTGACCTACTTTTTGAGTTGTAGAAGTGTGGAATATGAATAAACTATCAAAGCATACTTAAATATTTAATATGGATCATGAAGAATATATATCAAATCGGAATCTATCAAAGCTTAGCAGCTCCCATATCTTTGGCGATATCCAAAGCAATATGTCTTGCCATGGTCATAATACTGATCATAGGATTACTTCCACTAGCAGTAGGCAAAACACTTGAATCGGCTACATATAAGTTGGAGCACTCAAACAACCTCCCTTTCAAATCTACAGCTCCGTACCTTGGTCCTTTCCCTGACATTCTACAAGAACTCATTTGATGGCCCGAACAGTACGATGTACCAACAGGCAGATGGCCAATTCTCTCTACTCTTTTGCGCCATTCGACAAAATCCTTATCTAGAATACTTCTTGCTTCTTTTGGCTTTTCAGATTGAAACCTTGGAATCCAACTTTGTGAATGAATTATTTGTTTGGCTCCGTACATATACGCAATATCGGCTGCTAAAAGCCAACCTTGCAACAAAGCATTGGCGTCATAGTTACTAACATCATAGTCAATTAGAGCCTCTCCCGGTTTTCTAGGATCACTGTAAACTGTCCCGCTTCCTTTGTCTCGGGTTATTACCAAAAGATTAGCAAAGTTGTTATATTTAAGCCAATCGGTACGAATTTGGTAAGCATTCTCCCAGGGGATGAAAGGGAGTACTAAAAACGGAGAATTAACTTGAGTTTCAATACGAGGACCATGATGTTTACCATCTAAATCCGATAACTCATCACATACAGCACTTAAGATGGGGTACTTGTAATTATCCATGGGACGGCCAAAATCTGCCATTACAAGTGTAGCGGGATGCAATTTCAAATTACGTCCAATATGTTTGTTGGTAAAACCAGACTCTTTTAACAATACTGGTGTGTTCAAAGCTCCGCCACAAGCCACAAACTTCTTTGGTCCTGTGATTTTGAATTTAAGCCCGGTCTTTTGGTCCACACAATCCACACCAATAGTTCTACCGTCTTTGTGGATAACCTTTGTAACTTTGACTTGGTCTAGAAATTTACAACCACTTTCAGCTGCTTCCTTAAACCAGTATTGTTGACTGCCTTGTTTGATGCCGTATTTGCAACCAAAATTGCAGAAGCCACATGAATGGTTTTTATGGTTTCCAATATTCTGAGGAACAGCTTCAGCGTGGTACCCCAACGTATCCATACTTTCTAATATAGCTTTGTTTGCTGTATTGTGTTTGTCCTCTGACACACATACCCCCATACTTTCCCAAACAAAATCCATAGATTTATCATACTCTTCATTGGCTGCAAATTCTATACCATAGTCATCATACCATTCCTTACGCACCTTGAATGGAGTCTTGATACAAGCTGAATAATTCACCGTGGAACCACCTCCAAACGTAGACGCTGCAATCAAAAGAATGCCGTTACTTCGACTTGACATAACACCTTGTTTCTCATACAACTTTTTGAGTCCCTCTAAATCTTTGAAATTAAAATCACTGGCTTTGTAATACGTACCTTTCTCTAGCACCAAACATTGATATCCTTCCTTTGAAAGCGTTTGGGCCACCACGCCTGCTCCTGATCCTGATCCAATAATTAGGGCATCTATATCTGGTAAATGAATCACAGCACCATCGGAGGATGCTCGCTCCATCATTACATGGTGATAATCATTTTTATCGCTGTCTGTATACAAATGGGGCCGTTGTTCAGCATTGGGGTACCCCATCGCGGCCAAGTGTATGTCACCAGCGAGAGTATTAAAAGCAAAATTGACCAAGCTGGTAAAGTTATGGTAAACCAAATTGAGAATCGGTATTGGAGAGTTTTTCCACCGCGTTAATAGATGTTCTATCTGTTGATGGGACATCTCGGTTACTAAAGTTGTTGAACCCGTCAAAACGGGGGCACATATCTTTGAGTCTAATAGTTTCATCAAGACATAAAATACCCGACTAACCTCATATCCGCTATTATTTATATCTCCCACGATTTGTTCCCTGAATCCTGGAATTTTACTGGGTAATAACTTACAGTATTCCTCTAACCTTTCTTGAGAGAATCCATCCTGCACTTTATGCCTAATGTCATCTGGATTAAGCTCCCCTACAACTCCATCAGCAATGGCCATCAATGGGTCAAGCATGGCCGGTGTTACTACCACTTCGAACATAGTACTATTTGTTCCCCACAGTTTTGGCTGCGAAATCTGTGAAAAATAAAGTGAGAATACGAATGAGATTCTTGATTATTATTTATTATTATAAATTATCTTGTAACTTATCACCTATATACATTTAATCTAATGGAGTGCTTTCAATGACATCATCTTCATCACTGTCTTGCCATTCATCAACATCAACGTCTGCCATTTCAACATCTTCCACTTCATGATTAGGAATGATTTCTAATCCTTTCTTTCCTAGTCTAATTCTAGCAACTTCTTTATCTTTTATTTGTCCCTTCAACAAGAACACGGCCAACTTGTTCAAAACTTCTTGCTGGATCAATCTGTTCAAAGGTCTGGCACCTAAGTCAGGAGAATATCCGTTCTTGCACAAATATTCCATAGCAGCATCATCTACATCTAATGACAATTGCTTACCATTAACAGCAAATCTTTGTTGGATTTCATTCAATCTGATCTTGACAATCTTGGAGATGGCTTTCTTAGACAATCTGTTGAAAATCACTGTACTGGATATTCTGTTCAAAAATTCAGGTCTGAAATGACTTCTCACTGACGTCATTACCATATCCTTGGTACTTTCATCAATCTTGGATCCTTTGGATGCATTGATGTATTCAGCACCCAAGTTGGAGGTCATTATAACAATGGCATTTGAACAATTGACCAACTTACCTTGTGAAGATGTAACTCTACCATCATCTAACATTTGTAACAACACAGTCAATACTTCAGGGGCAGCCTTTTCGACTTCATCAAATAACACTACCGTGTAAGGACGACGAAGCAATGGTTCAGTTAAAATACCCCCTTCTTCATAACCCACATAACCTGGAGCAGCACCTAATAATTTGGAAGCCGACCATTTGTCACCTAATTCTGAACAATCAATTCTAAGCATAGCTTTCTCATCAGCAAACAAAAAGCCCGCCAATTTCTTAGCCAATTCAGTCTTACCAGATCCAGACAATCCTAAGAACATAAAGGAAGCTGGTTGGTTTGGGTTTGCCAATCCAGACCGTTGTAACCTTATGGCATTAGAAACGGCTTTAACGGCATCACTTTGTCCTACCACCGCTGAACTTAATTCTTTTTCCATATTAATTAATTTGGAGTTTTCTGCTTGAGTTAACTTAGTCACTGGGATACCTGTCAATCTAGCAGCAGTCTCAGCAACTTGATCACTTCCAACTGCATTTCTCAATAACAGTTCAGGACCAGAATTTTGTTCTTCTTCTTGAACTTTGACTTCAAGCTCCTCAATTTGCTTTGAAATATCAGGGATAGCAAAATATCTCAAATCAGCAGCAGTGGCAGTATCGTGTCTTCTTTCAGCATCTTGAGCTTTGATTTCTAATTCATCTAATTTTCTTTTGGCGGCAATTAATTGTTCATGTCCAGCACGTTCTTGTTGGAATCTTTCCCTCAAAGGAGCCAATTGCTCTTCAATTTCTTCCTTTTTCTTGTTGGCGAGCTTAAGACGATCTTTGGAATCTTCATCGGTTTCAACGTCTCTTTCCAAAGCATTGATTTCAACTTCAACCAAATGCAATTGTCTTTCGAGATTGTCTAATTCTTCAGGTTTGGAGTCTCTGGCTACAGCTACTGTAGCAGCAGTTTCATCAATCAAATCAACTGCTGAATCTGGTAAACTCCTATAGGTTAAATACCGAGAAGCTAATTGGGCGGCAGCAACCAAAGCACTATCTAAGATACGAACCCCATGATGGATTTCATATCTAGGTTGTAAACCTCTTAAAATAGCTACAGTTTCATTCACCGTGGCAGCTGGAACATCAATCTTCTGGAATCTTCTCTCAAAAGCACCATCTTTGGCAATGAACTTTCTGTATTCAGCAAATGTGGTGGCACCAATACAGTGTAAAGAACCTCTGGCTAACATTGGTTTCAATAAGTTAGCAGCATCCAGTTTTCCATCTCCCATTAACATGTGAATTTCGTCAATAAATAAAATAATCATCTCGTTAGATTTTTCAATGTCATTTAAAACCCCTTTGATTCTCTCTTCAAATTCTCCCTTATATTTAGCACCGGCGGTCAATGCACCTAAGTCCAATGCAAATAATCTTGAATTAGCCAAAATGTTAGGAACATCGCCATCGATAATTCTTTGAGCGACTCCTTCAACTATTGAAGTTTTACCAACCCCGGCTTCACCAATCAAGACTGAGTTAGATTTTGTCCTTCTGGCCAAAACTCTTATGACCCTCCTAATTTCTTCCTCTCTACCAATAACAGGGTCAATTTTACCTTCTCTGGCCTTTTCAGTTAAATCTTCACAGTATTTACCCAAAAATTCGTAAGAACCAGAAGAGTCAGCTTGTCTGGAATCGATTCTTTGGTTACCTCTCAATTCAATAGCTTGAGTCTTAATAACATCAGGTTTAATTCCACATTCTTTGAAAATGTCTTTGATTGAACTGTCTTCCAATAATGCTAATAAAATGTGATCTTGGGCCACGTAATTATCTTTCTGTTGGGCTTTAATTTTGGTAGCATTGGTCAATACTTGACCTGTAGCATAACTGGGTCTAATATCTTCAGGGGCGGGAGTTTGGCTAGGTAACCTAACCAAATGCTTATTAACAGCACGTTCAAAATCCCCCCATTCAAACCTTGCTTTTTGAATTAAAGTCTTTAAATAAGGAACTGAATTCTCATCATCAGTAGGCACCATTGCTGCTAAAAAGTGCAAAGGTAACAATTGACTATGGGAATTCTCCTTAGCTAAATTGGAAGCATTGTTGATGATCTTTAATGCGTTGTCAGTAAATTGTGATTCATCCATTGTACTTTACTTTGTAATTGAGAAAGGTTTGACTTCAAGCTGACTCTCTCCAATATATAGATTTCCAGCCCCAGGAAAATGAGGTGATGGAATCCGGTCGAAATTTCTAGCACCTGCTGGAACCCGGAAGATTTCTCTAGAACGATCGGCGGATTTTGTGTCACGAAATTTTATTTTGCAACAATTGGAATTGGATGAAAGGTTTGAGTGTGGATGGAAAGCAGATTGGGTAAACTTGATATGGATGGTGATTGAAGAGTCTATAGAGTCCACATTATTTTTTTTTTTTTTTGTTAATTGTGTAAACTTTTTTACTAGATGGATAAATTTGGCAATTTTTACAGAATGAGTTGCAAAATCGTTTAGCTTGTGTTAATTATGCGTAAAATTAAAATTCTTTAATAATGTTTTAGGAAAAATGTTATCACCATCAACCAACTATCAATTTGTAAGTAGCATACCTCTTTATAAAATGTTTTAAGAATAGAAATAAAGACTCTTTAAATTACCAATGTAAGTTTTCAAGCTAAATCTCCTCATAACAATTGCCTTTATGGCCAAGTTGGTAAGGCACCTCACTAGTAATGAGGAGATCGTCAGTTCGACTCTGGCTGAAGGCATTGTTTTTTAGATAATTTTTTTTGTACCTATCAATCTTGCTAATCCATTACAAAGTCAAATTTAACAAATCTTCATGAAATAACTTTTATTTAGTATATACGTCTACTGGTAATATCCTTGTCCCTGACTATAGCCTTGAAAACCCATACCTGTGGGTTGTTGTTGAAAGCCCATTCCGGTTGGTTGTTGTGCAAACCCGTTCTGTTGACCTTGTTGGAACTGCTGGCCTTGCTGTGGGAACTGCTGTCCTTGTTGGGTGAATTGTTGGCCTTGAGGCTGTTGTGTGAACTGTTGAGAAAACTGTTGGGGAAATTGCTGAAATTGTTGCTGAGATTGTTGCGGCTGGAACTGTTGTTGAAATTGCAGTTGAGGCTGCTGTTGAGACTGTTGTTGCTGAGATTGTTCTGGTTTCAGAGGATCAACTGGAGCAACTACATTCGACTGGAAGTTGTCAGGTTGTCCGTACAATGACATAATTTGTTGTTTGTTGGTCTGTTGAGCGATCAACTGAGGGTTGGTTTGTTGATACAATAACTGTTGATGTTGGGGATTGTTTGGATCCAAGTATTCTTGACCGTTAGAATCAACATAAGATATTTGTCCGGTCACAGGATCAGTGTACTGATATATTTGTGGTTGCTGAGGAGTTCCAGTTGGGGCTCCAGTTGCATTTGCAGAGATGTTGGCAGAAGAATTTCCTGACCACCAATCCGTAGAACTTTGTTGACCAGTAGGTTGGCTTTGTGGTTGAACCATAGATGCCATAGGATTGTTTGACAGAAATGAATTTGATGACAGATTAGCTGGTCTTCTTGGTAAAGAAGGAGCAATCTCTTCATTGTTAGGGTTCACCTTAGAATCTTCTGTTAAGATATCTAAAGCAAAATCAATATCCCCATTACTTAACAACAACGATTCTTTAATAGCATCAATATCCTTAAACCCCAAGGATAACATTTGATTGGCTTGTTTAGGGAATTGGCCCGATTCAAAAGTGGTTAATTTTCTATGGGTCAATCTAGGAATATTTTTACTTACCAGTCTCAGTCTTGTTGAATTCAGTCTCAGTCTTCTGGATGAATCATCGTCGTAGTAACTGTCACCTCCCTCTCCTCCATCGTTTCTGAACTTTCCTTCTACGTACTTTTGTCTGATATATTGTTCTATAATGGAAGTATCATCTTCATCAAAGGGGAAAGGTTCTCGTTTGCCATTCCATTTTTTGGCAGCCTTTTTGTTCCCAATTCTTCTTAATCTATCAAGTTGATCAGGAGTCCAAGAATCCAACGTTAATGACTTAACTTTGGAAAGTTCTTGAGGTAAAACTCTTCTATGGACAGAAGCACACCTTCCACACAAAAATATACCTAAGCTATACGACGCCCAAGTGGGGTACCCATTGCCACAATCTCCACACTTGTTGAGATTACTTTTGTTATTGACTATTTCAATGAGCTGTTTTTCAACATTCTTTTGGTACAGCTTGGACATGATACTTGGTGATGATGGTTATACCCTTACAATTTTCAAGTGAGCCTAAGAAGCCGTTGAGGGTTCGATTTGTCGACCTGCATACGGTGCCAATCCCGATTAGACTAAGCCGACATTAGGCAGAGCGTATAATGAGATATATGTATTACAGTCTATGTAGTGTGGTCTATAACAAGTCTAGATATGTGGCAGACTTGGTGGAACCAATGATCTCATATGCTAAAGAATCAAAATGAACGGGGATTTCGGTTAAATTTGTGTTGGTGAAGTCTTCAAGACTAGTATTAATGCTGGCAATCTCTTTGGGATTGGCTTTATATAGAGCATCATCGGTTCGGATTAAGGTTATATGATGTTTGTAATCTGGGGGTAGTTCATATGACCATTTGAGTTCTGATAACTGGCGATTCTCTTCTACTATATCAGTCAATTGGTCAAAAAACCTTTGGCTTTCACGATCTAATTTGATAGTAGCAGTTAGAAACAAACTATTGGTAATTTCACTCTTCATGATTTCTATTTTTGGATTCATAGATAGTTTTATGGCTCGTTTGGTGTTAGCATTTGTGGAACTTTGTGACTTAAATATTTCATTCAAGTTTTCAAGTCTTTTGAGAGTTGGGTTGTCCACTTGGGTTATTAATTTGGGGTTAACTTTCAACTGCAGAAGTCCATTGGTCAAGCCATCGGTAAATGTTTTTATTTGCTTTTCATCCCCAAGTAAATTGGGTACTACAGTAATGTGATGATTCTTACTGGCAAATTTAGAATTTTGATAATTTCCAAGTCTGGGGTCACCGATTATTTTCCAATTATATTTTTGGTAAAAAGACAAATGATTCAGTTCAATAAACTTCAAAGCGTCCGCTGAAACTTGTTTAATCTGTCGTATAATGAAATATGGGGGTTTCCAAGGTAATGATAAGAAAACACTGACCATATTGTGTTGATGGGCGTAATTTTGCAGGAAAACAGTAATATTTTCAATTATTTCCTGGGAGTCACTAATTTCTACTTCAAATTCACTATCAGAATCAGATGAGTACCCCTTTAATTGGTCCATACCATATCTTTACCTATCGCATCGCAGATGTCAAAGAATGAGACATAATATCCCAAAAAGGCCGGGTGGCACACGACAGTCCAAAATTTGAGGTGATGACATTACTCATAAAAATTTTCATATATAAGACCTAGTTTACATATTCTAATTATTTAATTTTGAAACCATGGCTAGTAGAACACAATTCGAAAATTCTAATGAAGTTGGAGTCTTTTCCAAATTAACTAATTCTTATGCCCTTGTGGCTGTTGGAGGATCTGAAAACTTCTATTCTGCTTTTGAAGCTGAATTAGGTGATGTGATCCCAATTGTTCATACCACCATTGCTGGTACCAGAATCGTTGGAAGAATGACCGCTGGTAACAGACGTGGGTTATTAGTGCCCACTCAAACAACTGATCAAGAATTATTGCATTTAAGAAACTCATTACCTGATACTGTTAAGATTCAAAGAGTTGAAGAAAGATTATCAGCTTTAGGTAATGTCATCTGTTGTAATGATTATGTTGCATTAGTTCACCCAGATATAGAAAGAGAAACTGAAGAATTAATCGCCGATGTATTGGGAGTCGAAGTTTTCCGTCAAACTATTGCTGGTAATGTTTTAGTAGGGTCTTACTGTTCTATTTCTAATCAAGGAGGATTAGTTCATCCACAAACTTCCATTCAAGATCAAGAAGAATTATCATCTTTATTACAAGTGCCTTTAGTGGCAGGTACCGTCAACAGAGGTTCTTCCGTTGTTGGTGCTGGAATGGTGGTGAATGATTGGTTAGCTGTTGCTGGTTTAGATACCACCGCTCCAGAATTATCCGTTGTTGAATCCATATTTAGATTGCAAGATGCTCAACCTGAATCTATCTCAGGTAACTTGAGAGATACTTTAATTGAAACCTATTCATAGATATGAACTGGATTATTGCATGACATCTTACGATTAATGAATAGTGTACAATATAGATATCACATTCCAAAATCTCTAGTGCTTAAGTTTTAAAACTGTTCAAATGAACTATTAAACCAGATCTGTATACCCAAGCTCCTCTTATTCTCTGCCCCATGTTTCATTCAAAGCTCTATATCCGTTCCGAGAAAAATCATATGGGTTACCCCGACTTCGCGATCAAAATTTCTTCCTATTAAAGTAAACGTGAAAAACTACAAATTATACCATTGCCTAGTTCTTTTGTATAGTTAAGTATCATGGACTACTATGGGATCCCTAGAGGTTCCATTAGAGCAGAGGCTTACAAAAAATTGGCCAAACTCTCGGTGGAAACATCCCCAGGAAGCGTTGGCAACTATTCCTCCAGTGAACGAGAAGATAATTTTGGTCAATTGATGGATCAAACCCATGACAAACTTTCTTCTTTACCAATTTCTATCAAACAGTTTGAAATCTTAGGAGCTTTATGTGAAGCTACATTTGGTGACATGAAATTCCCTAAGCAAGCTCAATTATTATTGGACAAAATCGAATTATACTTGTTGGAATTACCTACCAAGAAATTTGAACCTTCCGTTCTTAAGAAGCACATTAAACCTAGTCCTTGGTTCATTTTGAGTAAACAATTAACCTCGGCTGCCATCAATTTGGCTTTCAAGTTTGATGGTCAATTGTTTGACCAAGTGGTTGATTTGTTCCAAAAATTCAACACTCAATTCTTCAGTAACAAAACTTTAGAACATTCCAATTATTTCACCTTATTAGGGTTTATTGAAAGTTTAAGTGAAAATCCTCGTGTTTTGGTCCAGTCCTCTAGTTGTTTCAAAATCTTTAATACTTTGGACACTTGTGTAGATAACTTTGAGTTCCTCAATGAAATCGAAGCCTATTCCAATAACTTGTATAAGACTGGTAGTAGTGAATTGGCATACTTATTAGATAAAGATGAGATTGTTGAGTTTTCCCCCATTTATTTCATTGAACGTATTAGCAAATTGATGTGTTCCATTATCAACTGTATCCTTGACAATAAAGACCAACCTTTATTAGAGTTCTTGTTGGATAAGGTTTCCAAAGAATATGATGATGATACTTCTGGTACTGCCATTAAAGGTGGTCTTGATTTTAAAGAGTATCATATGACTATTATTAGAGACTTGACTACTTTAGCTTTACAGAAAATGGAGTTTTTAGACCGTGGTGAATCCTTTATTGTTTATTCCACTTTGAACAGATTAAAATCTGGTTACTTAGCCAAATCATATAACTTACACGTTATTGGATGTGGTATGTTCACTGATAATATGGACTTGGCTGTCTGTCGTAGATTATTTAAGAATTGTTTATCTATCTATGACGTCATGTTGGATCCAGATTTAGGAACTTCTGCCATTCAATTAGGTTCTTTACTTGTGTTTAAAGACGCATCTATTGGATCTTCTTTAACTAGAGCATTCACAGCATTAGTTGCAAACCCTAAATTTGAATACGAGTACTGTAATCGTGCTTCTAAGAGTGTGGGGTTGGCTAGCAAAGTCTTATCTCAAGATGCTGTAGTTACTACCATTTATGCTTTGACTAATCTTTTGTTTGTCAATAATGATGGTCAATCCAGAAGTTCGATGAGAAGAAATACTTTAAGTAGACCTGATAATCTTTCTATCAAAGATTTATCGTTGAACGGGACTAAAGGTTTGAGTAGATCTGATTCTATAAATTCAATGGCCAAGTTGAACGGTCATGCCCAGGCTAACGGTACCACCTACAACGGTGGCATTGATTATGAAGAAAATGATTACTTACATGTTTGTAGTAACTCCATCAATGCTATTGGGCATATAGTTGAGAGATGTAACGACGAAAGTGTAAGTACTTTAGCAGTTACTATTTTATCCCAAAAGACTGGAAGATTGGATTCATCCGTTGGGCCATTGTTGTTGAAAGGTTTGGTATCTTGTGCACCTTGTTTACCTGAAAGGGAGTTCATCATTTTAAATAAATTAGTGAACAAATTATCCTTAGATGCTTTCAACGGTGGTAATGATAAATTATTGGGGATTTTGATTGAAGCTAGATCTGACATGTCTCATAGAATTCCAACTGATCATCCACTTTTCACCATTTATTTGCAAGAACTTTTACAATCAATTATTGGTAGAGGCGATGTTCAAGTTTTGGAACATCATAGATCTCATAATGAAATCAGTGAAATTGGCGATCAGATTGCCATTTTCTTGAAGCCTTTGGCAGAATTGTTGCCCAATGTTTACGCTGATGAAGCTCCGTTAAAAATCAAAGACACCAAAACCATTAATCTTTTCAGAAACATTTGGTTCAATATGGTGGTTCATGGATATTTCTTGGATTCAAAGAATGTTAAGCTTTATTCTACCCAATTGGAAAGAATTGCTTACAATTCCCCACCATTGGCATCTGAGCTTTCTTGGGACCGTACTGAGACTTCTTTAGAATTAAATACCGTTTTGAGAAGAGGTTCATCGAACCATAACGTCAAGGACCATAGAAATACTTTAGGAGATATTTTTGAAGTTCATAGAACTATGTCTTACCAAAAGTTGATGTTCATGTCTGCTGCCACTTTGGTTGAAAGTTTAAGAGTTAAAACTGGGGATTGTTCTAAAGTTCTTAATTATTTCTCAGATCCTTCTATTAAAGTTAGTGGAGTCGATAAATACATTGGCCATTTATCTTTCAAGATCGTTCGTGATTTTGTCCATTATGTCAATTTGGGTGCCAATAAAAACTTCAGTAGTGATAATATCGCTGAACAGTTAACTACTATGTTAGCACTTTGTTGTCATAGATTAGAAGATTTACAAGACGCAGCCATTCAATGTTGTGATTTGTTAATCAACAAAATCCCATCATCCTTATGCCACCAAAGATCCTTGTTTGCCGTATTTGACTTGTTAACTATGTTATTTGATAGTGTCGTGGATGCTGATGAGAATCAATATGAACCCACTATAAGTTACAGAGCCAAAAGAACAGGCATTCATTTGTTGTTGTCAGATTCTTACCAATGGAGAAATGAAACATTCAAAAGATTCCATGAAAAGTCCAAACATTGGTTGAAATTGGTTTTGATCAAATGTAATGTTGATATTAAAAGCTTGATTCAATCTTATGTCTCAGGTTTGGATCAACTTCAACCTACCAACAACGTTCAATTTGGGGTATCTTTTGCCTTGGAGATGGCCGGTTCCATTTTACCTATTGAACGGGAATTGAGTAATATTTCCAAATATCAATCTCGTAATTTGAATTCTTTACCAAGTTTTGTTAGTCAATTGACTTGGAGATCTAATTTCATTACCGAATTGTTGGACAGAATCCCCTTACACACCAGAGAAGATAATGACAATGCTTTTAATGACATTAGAAGCAGAGTAGTTGATTTAAGGTATAAGTTGGAAGATAAACTGACTCATATTCCAAACCAAGTTGTTATTGATTTGTTGAGCGATATTGCTGGTTTGACATTAATTTGTGAAGATAACGGGGCTGAGATGATCAGATACTTGGTGGAAATCCCGTTCAAGATCTTTGAATCTTCTTCCATGAATGCTGCCATTGATATTTGGTTTGCAGTAATGAAAGACAGACCCAATGTTTCTGTGCTTTTATTATCAGAAATTGGTAAAGCCTGGGAAACCAGTATTTATTTGAGGAAAGGGGTTTTCTCCAACCACCATGATTTGACCAACACCGAATTTGCCAGAATGGAATATTCTCCAAGTGATTATAAACATACTAACAAGGTGGCCCAAATGGCAGTCAAAAACTTTGAACCTCACCTTCAAATCATCAAGTTATTTTCCTCCAGTTTTGAAGCAACTTTGAACCAAAGTGATCATTTGTTGAAAATGTTCAGTAGGTTTGTTGAAGTTGGTTTGAAAAACTTATTGATTGCCAGTTTACATCCTTATGCTCGTTATCCCAGATTTGAATTGATTAGATTTGCGTTTGATGTGTTGTATTACCATAATCAACTTGGTAGTAGAAGTGAATTGTACTTGACCGAATTGATTTTGGACGGAGCCTTAGCGTGGTTTAGATTGACCGCCAAGTATCCTTTTGGTTCCAATGTTTTAAAGACCAAGAGTGATTTGGGACTACTTAAAGATGTCACCAAATTAATGTCTCATCTTAATACTTTCAAACACGAAGGTCTCGAAAGTAAGAAGATCATTGTTATGTTTTTCCTTGATGATGAAATTTCTAGAATTTCCGTTTGGTTGAACCCTTTGAACCCTCAGGATGTCAGAGGGTCATTTATTTCTAACCAAATTGGTGGTAATCATATTATTAGGGCATATAAAATTGATCCTATTTTGGCAGTCAATTTGGCTTTAAGGTATAAGGTGAAGAATTTGGATGAAATCTTACAGAAACTTTTGACGGAAGATCCATTACCAGCCATAGCTTACCCTAGTGCTGTTCAATATCTTATTGGAATCAATGCTGGTACTAATTATCCAAGCCATCATTTATTGTTCTGGGAACCACTATCACCCATTGATGCCATTCAACTTTTCTTACCACCATTTGGTAGTAATCCATTCATTTTACAGTACACTATGAGATCATTAGAATTCCATGACGTCAACTTAACCTTTTTCTATGTTCCTCAAATTGTGCAACTGTTGAGATTTGATGCTAAAGGGTATGTGGAAAGATTCATTGTAGAAACTGCTCAAGTGTCTCAATTATTTGCTCATCAAATTATTTGGAACATGTTGGCCAATAGTTACAGTGATGATGATGGTACTGTTCCTGATGCTTTGAAACCTACTTTAGATAGAGTTCAACAGAAAATGCTTAGTACTTATGGTGAAAAAGACTTGAAGTTTTACGAGAAAGAATTTGGATTTTTCAATGAAGTTACTGATATTTCCGGCAAGTTAAAACCATATATCAAAAAATCCAAAGCTGAAAAGAAAGTTAAGATCGATGAAGAAATGGCCAGGATTGTTGTTAAACCTGGGGTTTATTTACCAAGTAATCCAGATGGGGTTGTTATTGATATCAATAGAAAGTCTGGTAGACCATTACAGAGTCACGCTAAAGCTCCATTCATGGCCACTTTCAAAATCAAAAAGGATGTAGAGGATATTGATGAGTACGGTGAAAAGGTTATGGTACCCATTGAAAGATGGCAGAGTGCTATTTTCAAGGTTGGTGATGATTGTAGACAGGATGTGTTGGCTTTACAGTTGATTTCTGTGTTTAGAAGTATTTGGAATAATGCCGGTTTGGACTTGTTTGTGTATCCTTACAGAGTAACCGCTACCGCTGCCGGATGTGGGGTGATTGATGTGTTACCAAATTCTACTTCCAGAGATATGCTAGGAAGAGAAGCTGTTAATGGACTTTATGAATATTTCATTACCAAATTTGGACCTGAAAATTCCATTGAATTCCAACAAGCCAGAAACAACTTGATAAGATCTTTAGCAGCTTATTCCATCATTTCCTATATCTTACAATTCAAAGATCGTCATAATGGTAACATTATGTACGATGACCAAGGACATGTGATTCACATTGATTTTGGTTTCTGTTTTGATATTGTTCCTGGTGGAGTTAAGTTCGAAGTAGCCCCATTCAAATTAACCCATGAAATGGTGATGGTATTGGGTGGTAGTAGCGAAACTCAAGCATTCCAATGGTTTGAAGAATTATGTGTTAAAGGATTTTTGGCTTGTAGACCTTACATGGAGACTATTGTTAGATGTGTTAATCCTATGTTGGAGAGTGGATTACCATGTTTCAAGGAAACTACGATTAAAAAGTTAAGATCCAGATTTGTTCCTAATAAATCTGAAAAAGATGCTGTTAACCATATGAGAGGATTAGTTAAGAAGGCTATGGAAAGTTTCTATACTAAAGGATACGATGAATTCCAAAGATTAACTAATGGTATTCCATATTAGAAAGTTAGTATTGGTAAAAAAAGATTACGAAAAATCTCAATCTCAATCTAATCTCACTTCTCTTGGTCCGACTTTTTGCTACACAGCCTTACAATTTTTTGAAACAAATCTTCCCACCGCTTTTCAGGAAACACCTTCAATGTCTCACTCCACTTATCTCAACATGAATGCTCTTGCTACATTTCTCGTACCACTCTATTTTTCTACATCTTTATGGTCAGGTACAACGGTTGTTTCCATCTCTGTCGTAATCATTCCCTCGCCCACCATGCAGGCCCCATATTTACATGAGGCGCAAAACAGCTATAAATACGCTCCATCCATTTCACTAGCTAAACAGTTGACACCCACTAAACCTATACTATCCCTTTAATCTCGTCCCAATCAACACCTCCTACTTCCCTATATGCAAATACTATTACGGCCAAGCACTCAGAGAATTCTTATTCTTTTCTTATCCCTCACAGCCATATTCTCCTAATATTTCTCTCACTCGTTTCTTACACAAAAGTCAAAAATTATTTTTGTTTTTTTTCTTTTTTTTTCCTTGCCAATTTTACTTAGCATTCAAATAACGACCTTTCGCTAATTATTGATTTCGAGAATTTCCCTGAAAATACTTTGGGTTTAAGTAAGATATTTTATCTGATTTTGAAATAATATCATTCGGATATTGTTGATACCATTCAATTAGGTTTTATTGAGAATCTAAAAAAAATATCTTAAATCAAAAAAACCCCCATTTTTAGTTGAATCATGAAATTTTGGGGCTTTTTACCATTCATATGGTTTTTGTTACTTCAACTTGTACAGGGTAGAAATTTTATCACCACTTCTTCCCTTTTGACATGTATGGATAACTCCCAGTTTACTGCCACCCATTTCAATGTTAAGTTCTACCCAGATAACAATACTGCTGTGGTGGATGTAACTGCCCTTTCAAATATTGATGCCAATGTGACGGCCCACGTTGAGTTCATTGCCTATGGGGTAAGTGCCTTTAAAACCAACATTTCCTTTTGTGATTTGAATTATGAAACTATTTGTCCATTTTCCACCGGGCATTTAGAAGTCAATACTGAATTTGAAGTTGATCCTTCTCAATTATCTCAGGTTCCTGGTATTGCCTATACTATTCCTGACTTAGATGCAAGAGTCAGAGTTGTGTTAATGGATTCAGATAACGATGAAAGTTTGGCCTGTGTTGAAGCCGTTTTGTCCAATGGGAAAACTGTTCAGACCAAATACGCTTCCTGGCCTATTGCGGCAATTTCTGGGCTAGGGGTTATAACGTCCGGGGTGATTTCGGTCATTGGACATTCTAATACAGCAGCCCATATTGCTTCCAACTCTATGTCATTGTTTATTTACTTCCAAAGTTTAGCTGTCACCTCCATGATGGCTGTGGCCAAAGTGCCTCCAATCGCAGCTGCTTGGGCTCAAAATTTCCAATGGTCTTTAGGTATCATCAGAATGAATTTTATTCAAGACATTGCCAACTGGTACGTGCAAGCTACTGGAGGTACTTCTACTGATATTTTAGATGCCAGTTATTTATCCATTTCTGTGCAAAAGGCTAAAAGATCAGCTGTGGAATTTTTAAACCAAGCTTACCACCAAACTCAAATCTCCAACCATTTAACTTTATACAAAAGATTATCCTTATCTATTGCCAATGATGATTTTGGTCAAGCTGATAATTTGGATTCTGATTTGTATTCCACCGATGAAAAGGCTGATGATTTAGCCGCTAAAATTTTGGTGTTAAGAGGTATTCAAAGAGTGGCATACTTGGCAGGAATTGAAATCACCAGTGTTTTCTTGACAGGGATTATCTTTTTACTTTTCTTTGCCTTTGTCATGATTGTGTGTTTGATGTTGTTCAAAGCTGCCATTGAAATTGCCATTAGAAGTAAATTTATGAATGAAGGTAAATTTAACGAATACAGACAACAATGGTCTAGTATTATTAAGGGAGCTTTATACAGACTTTTGTTATTGGCATTCCCTCAAATTGCCCTTTTATGTCTTTGGGAATTAACTACCAGGGATTCAGCTGGTTCAGTGGTGATTGCCGTATTTTTATTTGTGGTTGTGTTTGTATTATTGTATCAAGCTGCTTCCCGAGTATTTGTAAGAGGTAGAGCTTCAGTCCAACAATTCAAAAATCCAGCATATTTGTTGTACGGGGATGGTGTATTCTTGAACAAGTTTGGATTTGTCTACGTTCAGTATAGGGCTGATTGTTATTACTACGTTTTAGCAAGTTTGACCTATGTGTTTTTGAAATCTTTATTTGTGGCTGTTTTGCAAAAACAAGGTAAAGTTCAATCAGTTATTGTGTTTGTCATTGAATTAGTTTATTTGGTGGCATTGTGTTACTTCAGACCATTTATGGATAAGAGAACAAATGCTTTCAATATTACTATTGGTGTTATCAACACTATCAATGCGTTATTCTTTATGTTCTTTTCTTACATTTTTGGTCAACCTCAAATCGTAGGATCAATCATGGGAATTGTGTATTTTGTTCTTAATGCTGTGTTTGCGTTATTCTTATTGATTTTCACCATTGTCACTTGTGTGTTGGCTTTGGTATATAAGAATCCCGATACCAGATATCAACCCATGAAGGATGATAGAGTGTCGTTTATCCCAAGATTTGACGCTAAGAATGGTAAGCCCAACACTGCCAATGAAGGAGAAGATTATGAATTGATGGCCTTGGGTGCTACCGCTATGAAGGGACATGAAAACAGAACCAAACAAAATGGATTCGATGAAGATGATTCTGTTTATGATGAAGACTCCTCTGGTTTTGTCAGTCAAAGCAAGGGCCAACAAACCAATTTCAGTTCAAATTCAAGACAAGATGACAAGAGGAATAGTTATTATATGGACAATATGGAACCAACACAACCTTCTTCAACAATTGTAGGGAATCCAGGAGCATTTAACAACTTCAGTAGAACTGGATATCAATCCAATAACAACAGTTCCAATAGTTTCCAAAACCCTTACCAACAAAGAACAGGGTTCAACGGGCAACCAACAAATGCCCAAAGAGTTAACTTTGGATAGATTATGAATAATGACGAGAGCCAGAGGTTATTTTTGGCATTGATATTAACTATTTAAGCAAAATTTAGGATTACCAAATATACTATGATGAAATACATTGAACCACGTAATCTTTTCACAGTCTTCATCAGTACTGAAGATTGAAAATCTTTTTTTGAGAATTTTTGAGTTGGTCTTTTCCTTTGAATCTGAATTGTATACAACTTGAGCATACAGTTTACTTCTGGGAATTTCTAAAGGTTTTTCTTCAGCCCTAATGAGAGACAAAGGTAATACTATTCCTCCTTCCGGTTGATATTGAGCCAAAGCAGCTTGTTCCTGTTCGAAATTTCTTTTGACTAGTTTTTTATCAATCAAATTATCACTCAACCGATACTTACTATCAATATCATAGTCATCGGATTTGAAATCATTTAAATTGACTTTACTCTTGATAGTGTCAACCTTGTCGATCAATTTCTGCTTAATACTATCTTTTTTATCTTGAAAATTGTCCTTCTTTTCATCTATTTTATCTTGAAACCGATAAATCTTGTTATCAACTCTTTCATCTACTCTTTCAAAAAGAGGTTTGGGCTCGGTTGCAAATTCATAGGTGACGTCATTGAACTTGTCCGCCAAATTACTCAACTTATCGTGAACTTGTCTTATCGCTTGGGACTGAACATCTTGAATAGGTTGTTCTCTTTTGGCAACTTTAGTGGACTTGCTATGAACTGTTCTTTCAAAGTTAATTAAACTTGAAATGTCAAAGAAAGCAGGGAATAAGTATAAGGCTCGTTTATCATGGATTTGAAGACAATAACTTTGATCTACATCATTAGCATTGGTTGAACAAAATAATGAAGAAACAAGACTATCATAATTTACCATTTCAATCCATTTCTGGGCAAACTTGTCAAAGAAACCTGAAATCAAATTTTTCTCTGGGTTCAAATAATCTTTAACATTCATGATAGGATTTCTAATGGCTGCGAAATTTTCTTTATTAGCGTCTGAGAACAGAAACACCATCAAAGGTTTATTTTCAGAGAGTAAGGATCTGAAAATTGGAACCTTGGAAATATCAGATGACAATATGCTTTTGAAATATACTGAGGAAGAATCAATCAAGTTTTCTGTTGAATTCAATTTGTTTTGTAAGTATACCTTTGGTAATACTAAATAGAAATTGATAAGGTTCATATAGTCTGGTAAACTGAATGGAAAACTTTTATCAATGAACTTAGCAAAATTATGATGATTGGATTTTTCAAACGATAAAGAATCACTGGTATTAAAAAGAAATAAGTTTTTGAAATCTTTGGGGATTGCAATGTTTTGATTGTTTAAATCAAACGAGAAACCATCTTCATTTAAAAAATTCAAGCCCAATTTTTCAAAAATTTCAGAATTCAAAAGATTTGATGGCAAAATTAACAAATCATCCATAGCCCTTTGACTCGACTGAGTGAAGTTTCTGGTGTAATAAGGAGAAATAAGAGACTGTAATTCACTGGCTAAATTGTTTCTAATTTTCTTTAATCCTTGTAAACTGATTTTATGACTAAGTTCATTTCTAGCTTGCTCAAATTCATTTCTAACACTAGAGTCAATCACCAAACAGTGGAGTAAGGGGATAAAAAATAACCAAATTAAAAGCATGTTGATGTTAGAATTTCTCGGTTTGAGGATTATGCACAATTGCAACCATTTTTTTTTATTTTTCGCAGCCAGTTTAATTTTAACATTTTTATTATATTACATTACCCTTCATTCTATAATGTGGTCTTATATAGTAT
The DNA here is from genome assembly GCA_030572035.1 of Yamadazyma takamatsuzukensis. Lineage (NCBI taxonomy): Eukaryota > Fungi > Ascomycota > Pichiomycetes > Serinales > Debaryomycetaceae > Yamadazyma > Yamadazyma takamatsuzukensis. The sequence goes on along the minus strand of JAJLZF010000002.1, from coordinate 784,044 downwards.
ATACAATTATCTTATTCTTTCCACGTACATCAAAATCATCTGTCAATTCGAACATTTCTCCTGTTTCATTCAAGTAATACTGTTTTAATGGGTACCCACTTCTTGGATCTATCAAATCATTACGGTCGTCTTGATTGAAATCAGGAGTGGAACCACTTGAGAATGACTTGTTGTACTCTTTCTCTGCTCCTTTGTTACTGTAGTCAAAGTTTAAATCATTTAGTAAATTCAACCTTGAAATGTATAGCGTGGTTAAAAACATCACTAAGTCACATAACCATAAAAATGCCGATATTATAATGAAAGCACTGTTGGCTTTTCTCATTTTACAAACTTCTTCAGTATCACAGTCTTTATTAGGTATTACGACACTGATAGTGATCACAAATGAAATTAATGACAATATCATAGCTGCCGTACAGTAAAAACTTCCATTTCTTTTTTCAAAATCTATTAGGGTGGTCATAAATAATATTGAAATGGCCAAGGAAATGGAAGAATCGGCAATGAAATACCGATATATTCCCACAGGAATATCAGGATCACTTTGTAGTAACACACTTGACATGATGACTACAATCATAGCAATGAAGAACTCAAAAAGGTATATTACAAAGTTGGCAGTTATAACAATATCCCTTCCTTCATAAAACTCATCGCCCTTGATAACATTTTGTGCTGGAAAAGACCACAATGGACGGTTCATTACTGACTTCACCAATTGATCCTCCATAAATTTTCTTCTTGAAGTCAAACTGGTTGTATCACTCTGATAAACAGAATTGACGGGATTACCATGATTTCTGGCGTATTGTGTCGTGTCCATAATAGGTGGCAAGTCTTTTTCTTTAAAATAACCGCTAAGATGTGAAGAAGTTCGTGGGATTATGGGGGTTTGATTTGTGATATGACTTGTATTTGCATCTTCTACTGTTGGTATACCAATGGATGCATTTGTGTTATAGGGTAATTGTTGTTCAACATGACCCTCTTTATCTTCATGGAGAGATTCTGGATATGGCACAAAATCGTTGGCTTTTCCCATGAGTGACGAATTGGAATTCTTCTCATAATATTTGTAGATATCATCATAATCGTAACTGCTATTAGTGTCTTGAGGTGATTTAAGTACTCCTTCAGCTAGCTCTAGGTTTCTTCTACGCTGGGGACCTGGATCAGGTATTGAGGCACCATCATTGAAAAAACTGGCCAGTAGTTTTGTATCTCGAGGCAGTTTCATGGGATTGGGGCTAGAATGGATCTTGTGTGGGGTGGGATTTTCAAATTCGAATCTAGAAAGATCGCTTACCACCCTAACATCTTGTTTTCCATAGGGATGGAATGACATGCTTCTTACACTTTCACTAGACTTATAAGGTACGAACAACTAGGTCTTACAAAGTTACAATAGCCGTAAGTCTCATTAGTTAACCCTTTTGAGACGGATGATTTTGGGTGCGAAGAGTTTCTTGCATGCATCCCGATTAGGCAAGAGATAAACAATAGCCAGCGAATGTGAGCAAGACAACCAGACACCCACGCTATTGTTGCAAGCCAATCCTGTAGCAGGGAACAATAACTATGGAAGACTTCTGGCCAATTATAATAGACGGTATGCTAGTTTAAATTTACTTTGAATGATTTCCACCTTAATCAACGGTTGCGAAAAGAAGGCAGGGATTTCTTAATATTATAGCTAAAGGTGAGGACCGTCAACTTCATGTTCCAAGTACTTTACTTATCTAAACCTTGAAAGTAGAATACTCATGGTAAAAAAAAAAAAGTACAATAAATTAGTTCTATCTGATGAGAAAGAATGCCCTTTTCTCTTGCAGATTGGCCTGGCTAGCTCAATCGGCTAGAGCGTTTGACTTTTAATTTGATTAAAGGTTATCAAAAGGCTGCGGGTTCGAGTCCCGCGTCGGGCTCATTCTTTTTTTAAAATCCTAAACTTCTCAACATTCACCCTGTGCACCCACTCTTACCCTACAGAAAAATACTACAACATCATAATCAAAGATTATTGATCCACTTTACATTAATCCCGGCGTAAAACGTAGCATCGCACTCAAAGAACTCCGAAACGAGGTGCCGTCATTAACTTTCTCCACCCCGGTGGTGTTAGGAATGACATAAATGTTATCCAATTAGAGCCAGGTAAAAGGGATGAGCACGCGACATTTGTCGCTGAACCCCGGCCTCTCAACCAAGTAATTCTCATATTTATGGTCTTGCCGGCCGACATTTTCTGTTCCCGAAAGGTTGGCAACTTTATAAAAAACTCAATTCTAAGCATTCTACCCGTTAACTAAAAATGTTGTCAAGAAGTATTAAGACTTCAAGTCGTCGTTTACCTTTGGTCATTAGATCATCAATCAAAAGTGAACTTAAAGTATCTGCCAGATCTTTACATCATATCGCTAAACCTAGAGTTACTCCAACTTTAATAAAACCTTTAAATAATGCCATTAATTTTACCAGATTTGCATCTCAAGCTGTCAAAGTCCCTGAAATGGCTGAATCCATCTCTGAAGGTACTTTAGCTTCATTCAATAAAGAAGTCGGTGACTATGTTGAACAAGATGAATTGATTGCTACTATTGAGACCGATAAAATTGATGTTGAAGTCAATGCTCCAGTGAGTGGTACTATCACTGAATTATTGGTAAGCCCGGAAGACACTGTTGAAGTAGGCCAAGAAATTGTAAAGATCGAAGAAGGTGCTGCTCCAGAAGGTGGTGCTAAGAAGGAATCTAAGGAAGAAAAACCAAAGGAAGAACCAAAGAAAGAAGAAAAACCTAAGGAAGAATCCAAACCTAAAGAAGAACCAAAGAAAGAACAAAAGGAGCCTAAAAAGGAACAACCAAAGAAAGAACAACCTAAAAAGGATGATTCTAAAAAATCATCTTCTGAAGCTCCTTCTTTCACCAATTTCTCTAGAAATGAGGAAAAAGTGAAGATGAACAGAATGAGATTGAGAATTGCTGAAAGATTGAAGGAATCTCAAAACACTGCTGCTTCATTAACCACTTTCAACGAAGTTGATATGTCAGCTTTAATGGAAATGAGAAAATTATACAAGGATGAATTTTTGGACAAGACCGGAATCAAACTTGGATTCATGGGTGCTTTTGCTAAAGCTTCTGTTTTAGCCATGAAAGCTGCTCCTGCTGTCAATGCTGCCATTGAAAACAATGATACCTTAGTTTTCAGAGATTACACCGATATCTCAATTGCTGTTGCTACACCAAAAGGGTTAGTTACTCCAGTTGTTAGAAATGCCGAATCATTATCTATTTTAGGTATTGAACAAGAAATTTCTAGTTTAGGTAAAAAAGCTAGAGATGGTAAATTAACCTTGGAAGACATGGCCGGTGGAAGTTTCACTATCTCTAACGGTGGTGTTTTTGGTTCTTTATATGGTACTCCCATCATTAACTTACCTCAAACTGCTGTATTAGGGTTACACGGTGTCAAGGAAAGACCTGTTACTGTTAATGGACAAATTGTGTCGAGACCTATGATGTACTTGGCATTAACTTATGATCATAGAGTTGTTGATGGTCGTGAATCTGTTACCTTCTTGAAGACAGTCAAGGAATTGATTGAAGATCCAAGAAAGATGTTATTAATGGAATAGAGTATTTCATTTGCGAGTAATTAGTGCATATATATTTATTGCGTTAGATGTAGAGGTAAAGCGTAGAATGTGGAGACAACGTAGAGTGATCGATTGTAGTGTAGTTGACCATAATTAGCCATCGTACTTAAACCCTTTTTTCAGTGATGCTCATTGGCTTTATCTCCGCCCCTGAAAGAGCCAATGGCATCGACTCCCCATCTCATTATAATACAATACGCAGCAATGCTTTCTGTACTTCTCTTACATCACTCCACTTGACTACCATTATTAACATTTTAGCCCTGTAGTCCACTTTTCTACGCTAAAGAACGAGCAAGATTGCAAATATTTACCAATTACTCAATCGGGTAATTTGGGTCGATTTTTCGCATCAAGTTAATAATGATGGATTGATCCAGGAGAAAGTGAATTTTTCTAACTGTGTTCATTTAAGAAGAAAACTATCTACTAGGTGCAACAGTGGATTCAACTAGTTTGTTTGTTATCACCAAGTTTCCCAACCAGTAAGGGTGTAGTTCCGGTTTATTCTTAGTGTTATCAAATTGCTGCAAATAAATACCATGCAACAGTTTAGTGATTGGGACCTTCCAAGTAGTTCCCAAAAAAATGAAGAATTGGATCAATTTTTAGAAGGATATAATGAAAACGTAGATGACTTGTTTAATGAGACTTTAGTAGGATTACAAGATTTAGATGTTCCTTCAGGATTTGTTGCCGATTTAAATCATCAACAACATACAGCTTCAAATTCCTTCAATTATCATTTACATAAACATAGTCGGAAAATTAGTGGTACGGCCATTTTTGGGTTTGATCAACATACAAGGGAATTATCCATCGACAAGATTAAAAGTGAAAGTATTTCTCCCGGCCAGTTACTAAGAGGTCAACCACCCACTCAAAAACCATTTAAACCTGAAGGCTCTCCAGAGAAAATTCAACGGGAAAGTCAAGGCACTAAAAAAGAAAATGACTTTGTAATGACCAAATCATACAAATTTCCCCCTTCCCCATCACCTCCCAATTCATCCCTGAAAAACCATACTCCTACCATTAATAATTATTCTGCTAAATACTTACAAGAATTGGGGAGATTGAATAGTGGTACTAAACCTCCAGTTTATACTGATGATATCACCCCTTTACTTGCAAACTCAGGAATGCCAGATGAAACCCCAGCACATTCTTTTGAATACGAACAATCGTCCACTCCTTTTAACAATCAAAATTTGAAATTCGTCCCCATTCCAGTGCAAGACCCATCCCCCAATGCCAGATTAAATTCCCAAGCTTCCAGACAAAACTTCAATTCTATTCCAACCACTTACTTACCACCACCATCACCACCAACTTTATCCCAAGGATCTCCAGATTTGAATTCTTCGCCAGAACCTCAATCTCACCATTCTCCTGAACACTTACAATCATCACCCGATAGCCATTTGTTTTATAATCCTCAATTCTTTTCCGATAATGGAGGGTTCTTTAACAATGAACAAAACTATTCATCACCAATTAATTCTGTTCAATCCAGTCCTTTGAAGAAAAATATTTATTCCAGTCCCTTGAGACATGTCCAATTGAGTAACGATGATACGGTGGACGCTAATGACACTATACCACAAATGATGACCCCCTTGAAAAATCAAAAGCAATTTCAAATGACACCTTCCAAGAATAAAGTAATTTTGGAATGGAGTCCAATTGTTTCTCCCAACGCTAAATCCAACCAGGATGTTAAAAGTGCTATCAGACAAAGTTCTCCCAGAAGAAGAGTCAAAAAGACTTCTTTATTACCACCAGGAGAACTCGACAAGTATTGGCAAGGGCCTGACGATGAGAAGTTTTTTACTTGTCATTATAAGAATTGTGGGAAGAAATTTACCAGGAGGTATAATGTAAGATCTCACATTCAAACTCATTTAAGTGATAGGCCATTTTCTTGTGCTTATTGTCCGAAGAAATTTGTAAGGCAACATGATTTGAATCGTCATGTTAAGGGACATTTGGAAGCCAGACACTGTAAATGTCCATGTGGTAAAGAATTTACAAGAATTGACGCTATGAAAAAACATAGATTAAGAAATATTTGTACCGGAGGAGTATCACCAGAAGAAGCCGATATATTAAGAAGTCCAGGTAAATCTGATTTTAGTCCATCAAAATATGACCTTTCTAGTCCTGAAAGAGATTATTGTAGTCCGGTACTTACAGGTACGGTTAATGAGGTTATGTCCACGTAGTTCTAAGCATTGCATTTCAGTTCTTAATAGTGAATAGATAGTTGTTTTATAATAATAAAGAAAGTATAAATAAAAGTAGCTCTGACGCTGAACATGTATATACATTTATTCATATTTAAATGGGATGTAGAATTGAAAGATGCTGGGTTAAGTTTCTTGCTCTGCTAATTGAGCCATTTGTTCTTCCTCTTGTTTATGGATTCTTAAATGTTGATTGAGGTTATCTGATCTACTGAACTTTTTATGACAAATGCTACAATCATATGGCTTTTCAAATGTATGTAAAGATCTAAAATGCCGTTTTAAGTGTTCTTGTCTTTTAAATCTTCTGGAACAATAATTACATAAATATATTTTGGACAGATCAGATAAATCTGCTTGTTTGTTTTCTTTACGTCCTCTGGTTCTAGTTTTGGCATTTACATTACTAGGTAAACCTTGGGATGAGTTTGGTAAATCAAGGGTTTTCAAGTCAATTTCCACTTGAACACCAGAATCAGATATAATGGTGGTTTTAACGTTTTTAATATCGGGTTCTTTTTTAGGAGTAGGAGGTTTTCTTTTCATCCCCAAGATTCTTCTGGAGGCATTCGCTAAAGTAGAATTATTTTCTCCTATTTCTGATGAATAGTCTTCTTTAACTATTTGAGAGTTGGATGTACTGGAAGTAGTAGCTGACATGGAACTATCAAACAGGGTTTTCAGAATTTGATCATTATTAACCAAAGATGAACTTTCACTATGGTCATTATTGGCGAAAAATGAATTATCATTTTCTTCTTGTTTAATTTTAGGCTTTGGCTTAAACGTGGATGTTTTGTTAGTTTTCTTCCGTTTACCAACATTTTCAAATAATGCAGCATAATCCGGTTGACCATTGGAGTTGTTCAGAGTACTACTATCTAAACCAATTACATTATTTGTTCTAACTGTATTGGCAGATGAAGGTGTTCGACTCATACTTCCATGGTGAATATCGATACTTTCTTCATTAGAAAATGAATTATTTCCACTGGTCTTACTTGAATTATCATTCATATTAGGCTCTCCATCTTCAACTATAAGAGCTGGTTCTTGTTTGACCGGTCCCTTTAATCTGGTGAACAAACCTCGTTTAGTCTTTCTATTGGTTTTTTTCGGTAATGGTTCAAGACTATCAAATTCATGTTCTTCTCTTGGGGGACTCATGGTCAAGAACTCATTGGAATTATCTGCTGGATCTCCTTGCATATCGTCGCTGATATTCCCCTCTTGGGGACCACCAATACCACTGTTAGCACCGTTGGCGCCAGCGTTGGGGTTAGATTTGAATATACTTCTAATTAAATGCTTTGATTGCTGGCGAGGTGCTGGCTGAGCAATAAATGGTGGGGGGGTTTGCGTCAATGATACTGGGGATGAAGGTCCTGATACGGGACTATGTTCATCTCGTTGATTATTCTTATCACTCATAAAGGGTAAGTAGTTAGAGATGGAATTGGTAAAACTTAAGTATCTACCACCATTACCTGCCCTTTGTCTTTGGTTGGAAGCTTGAGAAGAACTATCTATGGAACCTTTTGTTTTGGAAAATACATCAATTGAATTCCTATTGGAATTGGTAAGTTCCAAAGATTGTCGAGGCAAGTATTGATGAGCAGAAAAAAATGACGGTTGTGCCGAATGCAAGGAGTTGATTGATGGGGTTAAGGATGTTGTTGTTGTCAAAGGAGATAAGTCTTGATAATAACCATTAACATATAATCCATTTTGATTAGAATTGGTTTGGTTTAAAGTAATTGAAGGAGCATTAAAATGGCCATCTATAGAAGGATTTCTACCATGATCATTAAACGGTTCATTTTCATTCAAAAAAGATGAATAAATAGAACTATCATCAAGTTGGTTCTCCATTTGATTAAATTGTTGATTTACTGACCCAGGTGTATCAAAATTGGGAGTGTTGTATTGATTGGGGGTTAAAGCTATTCCATTGCTTTGGTTTAAGGCCGAATCCGATACTGGTTCGGTATTAGCATTAGAATTGACAGGAATTGGATTGGTACTCCCTGTAGCACTCAAGTTTCTCCCATTTTCATTCTCAGACGAATAATTTTTAAAGTATTGATTATGGGGGAATAAAGTTTCTCTTGGAATAAATTCGTCGTTAGGTCCATTATTTTCACTTTTAGAATCAAAGTATAAATCCAGCTGAATGGTAAAAGGAGGACTATCATCAATTTCCATTTGATCTTCATTTTTAAAGGCTCCTGGTATGTTAAATGAAATATTGTTACTATTAATAGCATAATCATCATACAAATCACCACTTTCTTTATCTTGATAGTTTCTATGTTCAATTATGAAATTGGACTCAAGTTCATTGTCATTATTTGTACTATCACCGTTACTTGGGTGATTTAGATTAGTTCCGGCCCCTCCTTCATTATTATCAAGGAAGTCGGAGTACCCGTAAGATTCTTTATAAGGATCATCAATGTTCATGACTGCTGTATATAAATCTTATTTTGAACACCTCTAGTTCTGTTTAGGCTGGTGGGCATGTATTTTAAATGGTGTACTATCAGGTATAAAAGTTTATCGGGAACTATCTGATCAATGGTTTTTTTTTTTCTTCTAACTGTTTCTACCTGATTATGTAAGCCAGGCGTAGAACGGAATAAAAAAACTTTTTTGGATGCAAAACGGTAAAGTTTACGGGATTGGTAAACGGCTTACAAAAGGATAAAGACTTTACAATCTGAACGGCTATCTATTATACACTAACTAGGGTTTCTTTGTCTTAAACTACTATCATCTTCACTGAAATCAGGGTTCATTACTTTTAACGTCGATCTGCGTTTGGAACTAACCAATACTTGGACGTCTATCTTATCTAAAGATTCCCGTGAGGAATCGTAATCATCAATATCAGTTACATCAGGGATTTCATTTAACTTGGTATCTGGCTCAACATTGGAATATTCAATTTGGGTGTTTTCAATACTGGCTTCATAGTCATCATCATATAATAGTTGATGGTTATGTTTCCGATCTGGAGACGGTAAATTATTGAAACTTATCGATTTTTTCAATCTCAACATTGACCGATTTAGTTTATGAATGGTTTTCACTGGTTGAGGAGATGATGGGTACGGCAGTTCACTATCAACACTATTCAAAGTATCTTGCGATTGCATGAATTTTTTATCATATTCTTGTCTTTTCTTATACCACGAATCAATGGAATTTACATCCAAAGTCGAGTTAGAGTCGTGGATTAACAAATTACTATGATGATTTCGATCTTTATCTTCAAAGTAGTTTTCAAAATGGTTATTTAAATCATTCAATTCCTTGGTTTCTTGGTCACGTTTCCTCTTTTGCATGAAAAAGTAACCTCCAGCAACAATGGCAATCAAGGCAGCTACCGGAAGAATTGTTCCCAAAACTGCTTTTTTGGTTACCTTGTCGTCTTGCGGAGTATCTTCTTGAGGAATACTTAGTTTCTTAATAGGGTTAAAGTCTAGATCAAAAAGGTCAACTTTATACTCACCATCTCTTTTAGCTCCGGAGTTACTTATAGCTACAATGTTATCAAAAATAGTGGCAAAACCTTGATAGCTTTCGAGATCAACATCTCCAACCACTTCAGTCTCAAAGTACCAATCGTTTGATTCCAAATTAAGTTTTGCAATTTGGGGTTCAACTTCTGAATCAGCTGTTTGCCCTCCTAAAATCAATATTTTTGTAACTTTGTAATTATTAAGTATTTGTTGGTTAGTGGTGTCTGGTAATTTTGTGAATATAGGTAAAGCTGAAGCATATTTTCGAGAGCCTATAACATATGAATCATTCAATTCGACTGATTTGAAAGACCAACCACTTTGAAAATTCCAAGTTGCTAGTTGATACATATTAAGCCACCCTTGCTGACTCTCACCACCGATAAGTAATTGTGTTTGAGGATTAGGAGCCAACAAATTAGCAGCTCCATAGTAAGGTTGAGGTTTGGTAGATGTGGAAATGTTTGCAAGTTTCATAGTATCGAAATCTAAAGATATCATTCTATTACTTACTTCTCCATCTCTTTCACCCCCATAAATATAAATTTGGTTTCCGTCAAGCGAAGTTAAATAACTAGCATGTTTATAAAAATGGGCATCGATGAGATCTTCAAAGTCTAATTTGATAGATTCCCATTTACTGTTGGAAAATTTGATTAAATTCATTTGGTCTTTGTTATCATTCATACCATATAATTCATTCTTGACTAAAAACAAGGAAGTATCCCGAGGAGGTGACTCCAAAACCGTCAATTCATGATTTTCATCTATATTGAAATTTTGGCCATCTATTGAGAAATCTAACGATACAAGATCATTGTTCAGTAAATGAACGTAAATTGTACCATCCTCAAAAGAGTATAACGTATTGGCAGTAATTACTGCAGCCAACAATGCCCATGCTATTAGTAGAAGCATGGTTCCTTTGTTAGTATCAATAATTTCCCCAAGCTGGTTGGTTTATATGAGACTTAGCATCGAATATTTACGTATTGCCTAATGAGGCAAGTCAAAATTATATATAGGAGCGATGGTAATTAGATAACCTAAACGTTAAATAATAGACTGGGGACACTCTTAGGGTGCTATTTACGCTCTAGAGGATGTATGGGAATACCAATATTCTTTAACATTTGTAGAAAAAACAACCGGTCTCAATATCAGTATAAATTTTTATTCACGTCTATGCGGTATTTTATTAAATTATACAAGTATTAATTATTTTCTTCTAAATGAACAACCTTCAGTCAATTTAGCTTTACCACCAGTTGGAGTACATAAGACAGTAGAACATGAGTCACAAGTGACAGCGGTTTGAGCATGGGAGAAAACAGTGGTGATAGTTAAACAACCTTGACATTTAACATCCATGAAGTAAGATCTTGGTTGTTGGACCAACATGGTCTTCTTATGTTTTTGTAATTCGGATCTTGGATCTGGGTTTAATAAATCTTGAACTAAAACCTATATTTGTTAGTACTTAATCAAACTCGGGGTAAGGTACGATTGTCAATATAGTCATGGCCGATATAAACATGGTAGAACTTGTGAATTGTACAATATATTTCAAACTTGAATGTTTGGGAACTGGAATAGCTGAGTTTAAATGCTTAGTGTCAGGAACTTAGGCTTTGTATACTCTTTCAGGTTCGTCGTTGTTGAATATTATAACTTGGATAACTATAATTAAGTTTGAGATATTATATCTGTGATATCTTGATTATTAATTACACAATCATATCAGCTTGCTTCCAATTGAAATCTCTCTTTAATCATTCTTTACATACCATCTTTGTCTACTTGATATATATTTTTCACTCACAGTTGAAAAATTTTGTAGAGTATGCGCAAGATCAAAAACCGGGTGTGCACATAACGATCACATGATGTGTGACTGCTTTTTCATCACCTCTATAATAATACGTTTTTTCAAGATAAACTTAGCATGAACAGAGGACAGGAAAGTTGGATAATATCTACAACACAAACTGTACTATTAATATGTTTCTAAGATGTCAAATTTCATTTCAATATGAAAAATCGAAATTACTACTTTTTCAACATTTCGCAGCCATTTTTCAAAGTCATTTCAGTAATAAACTTTGAATAAACCACCAAAATAAGGTTTCTTCAACTATCCCTATTGTTTATGCCTTAAATTTGTTTTCATTCCTTTGTATACCCCGTCTTTAACAATTGAGTTGAAGGGCAAATTTTACTCTCACACGACAAGAATCCCATTTTTTACGAAAACTTAACATACGCGTATATTCAAAACAAACTCAATGGCAGCAACAATCACCATAACGAACTTCACTAAAAATTTATTAACTTTAGGTTTCTTGCGATCAAACCATTTTACAAAATATAATCTATATAATATAACACTATATATATATCTGTTTGAAAAGTTAAATCATCATTTACAAAATCTTATAAAGAAGGATATAAGATACTAAATTACAGTAGTAAAGATTTACTTGTAGTAAAACCTTTTCAATTCTTTCAAATTCTTGTTTATTGTTATCCTCTTTAAATAATCTTTTGCTTTCAATTCATCATATCTGCTTTACTTATTTAGAACCTCTCTTTTGTTTCCTTTGTGCATTGTTACCCATTAAAGGATGAGGAGGATACTTGGATTGTTTATCAGCAGGCTTTAATATTTGGAAAGAACATAATAAACTTTCATCAACACTCATCATGGCACCAGCATTGTCGAATTCACCACAATAATTTGGAGCTGAAAATAATGTAACTAATTGACGTTTTGAAAAAAACTCATACCCATCTTCAACCACTTGATGCGCCCTACAAATCAAATCCATATCATGCTTTTGTAAGAATCGAGAAACAACATCGGGTCCGAACGTAAAAGAAACCCCTCTATCATTTTCAGACCATCCAGTTATATCTTTATCGGGATCCGACCATAATAAATCACATAATAATCCAACATCAGGAATGTCAGTAGGTCTCATAACTCTTCTAATTTGTTCCATGGTATTTAAATCAGGACTTAAACCACCATGCATGGTGAAGATCTTTTCATCAATTATAGCAGCAATTGGTAAACAGTTAAAACAATCAGTGAAAGTTTTCCATAATTTTATATTATACCTTCTCTTACATTCATCATAAAATCCATAAATTCTGTTAATTGAAGCACATTCGTGATTACCTCTTAATATGAAAAAGTTTTCTGGATACTTTATTTTATAAGCTAATAAAAGACAGATAGTTTCTAAACTTTGTTTACCTCTATCAACGTAGTCCCCTAAAAACAAATAATTTGCTTCCGGTGGGAATCCACCATATTCAAATAATCTTAATAAATCGTAATATTGTCCATGGATATCACCACAGATCTTAATAGGAGCTTCTAATTCTAATAATATTGGTTGTTGAATGAATATTTCTCTTGCTTTGGTACATAAATATCTAATTTCATGTTCCAACAAGGTTACTTGTTTACCTGGTCTGGAACCTCTTACTTCCAATAACCTATCGACAATGGAATCGATATCAGCTTCTTGATCAGACATGTTGTTTATTCTGTTGAATACACTTGCTCACTAATGAAAACTTTTTGGGAGGGCGGGAAAACTTTAATTTATCACTAAAATTTTCAATCTATCAATATATCCTATAATTCTCTAGAATAGCTTACCTTGAAGTTACCTGCTAGATGTTTAGTTATAGACGTGTTTATACAAGTATATAAATTGATTAATTTGATATATCTTTTCACCTGTGATGTGTACGATAAAGAATGACGAAAACAAAAAAAAAAAAACCTCGTTTATCCCTTGAGATTTTTTCCCGCAGGCAATTGGCTAAGGGGCCAGCCAAAATCTTGGATACAATGAAAAGTCGATTTTAGAGAATTAAAGAGAGTAAGAGGTGTACTTTTAAGCTGGAAACCTGTGGGTGGCTGCTACCACATCAGACCAATGCTATAGACTTGAAAAACTACTTTTATTATTCATATGCTAACATCCTTATTATCTCTTTTGCCCTTTCCGGTCATAGGTTTTTGCAGATTATGGCAAAAATCGGAGAGAAGCCTCCCACTAGAGCTTGTTGTGGTACAGTAGAGCTTATGAGTCGAAGTGATAGTAAAATTTAGTTTTTAAACGCGTTTTGGAATCTAGAGCCCAATGGCTAATGATATCCAGTAATTTTTCATTTCAATTCCTTGTTTCTAACCTGTTTGGTGGTAGTCTTTCTCTCACCCCACCTCTTCTAAAGGTGGTGTGCGCAGATAAGCTGATTCTCATTACAAGTGGGGACCAAAAGATCTGATTGTAAAAGACACTATAATGACCACACCTTTCACTAACGACTATACCCTTCGAAAAGTGGCAGACAACCAGTCCAAGTCTTGTATGATATGCTATAAACCTTCAAATGATGTGTTGATAACGACTAATAATCTCGATTTCTTCTATGTCTGTTACAGCCATTTGAAAGATGATAACTTTGCCAGTAAAGTGCCGAACGAAAACTATAACAAGTTGGTTAAACAGAAGGATGCTTTGAAACTTTACATAAGTCAATTGGACGAAAAAATAGAACATAATAAACCCAGCTACTTCAGCAAGATCCCTGGTTTTAGTGGTGATAAAGAAAAGGTGAAAGAGGCTAAAAAAAAGTATGAAGAATTAACAAGTGAAAAAACTAAAAATGAAACTCAATTAGAAGAAGTAGAGACAGAAATAACGAACTTTCGATTTAAAAATTTCAAATTAAATAATGACATTTTCAGAATACGGTTGAAAAATTATATTAATAGAAAGGTAAACGAGAAAAGAATGAAGGAAATGAATAATCCAGGATTTTTCCCTTCTGTTCCCGGATCGAAGGGGGCCAATGTAGGGGATGAATAATTTAGAGGCATTAATAGATAATATGCATTATGTACTACGTGAGCTGCTATTGATACCTCTCAATTTACCACTATCTCATCTATCCAATCCTCCCAAAGACTGGTCTTACCCTTGGTAACAGTACCTGATCTAAAATCCATATTCCCTCTTAATTTTTCAAATCTGAATGGTAAACATTCGTGCCAAAAACTCAATTCATCTTCATTATTCTTCAATTCACTTTCAATCACTTTGGTCATTTCTTGTTCTAATAAATCACGAATCTTGCTTATTGGCAAAGAATTGAATAAATCTGACTTGTTAATCATGAACAAGAAATCAATCCCATTAGGGAATGTTTCTGTTATAGTAAGAATCTTGAATAACTTTAAGGCAATCAAATTCATAGACTTATTAACGGAACTCAAGTCGGAATCGATCATAAATAATACACCTCTTAAATTTATCTCAGTGACCAAATTTTTGAAAAGATTTTCATACTTCAAATATCCAGGATAGTCAATAAGTTGAAATGTCTTTTGGATAGCTTCATTACTGATTGGAAGTTTAACTTCTCCATAATTAGCTTCAAGTGATGATACTGTGGGTTTTATTTGGTTGGAGGTGAGCTTATAGAACCAACTTGTTTTCCCACTGTTATTGTGCCCAATTATCAAAAAAGTTGGCTTCTTACTACTTGTTCCTTCAAAGTTCTGAATGTAGTATAATGCCAATACCACTAAAAGTCCTAGTAGAAGGGTTAACAAGGTTATTTGAATCTTATCCATGATGATTGAGATGGTTAGAGTGCGAATGAAAAATTTAAAATGCTACTACCATTTTTTGCACCATTTTTTTATCTATACAAAATATACAAAACTTAATTTTGAATCAAGTCTCTAGTGGCAGATCTTGAAGATTGGATCAAGAATTGGTCCATTAATACTAAAGCAGTCATAGCTTCAACAATAGGAACAGCCCTTGGGGTGACACTTGGATCGTGTCTTCCTTTAGCAGCCAAAACACCTGCTTTACCTTCATAAGTAGCTGTTTCTTGTTCTTGAGAGATGGTGGCAGCGGATTTGAAAGCGACTGAGAAATAAATATTTTCACCGTTGGAAATACCTCCTTGAATACCACCAGAATTGTTGGTCTTGGTTCTTAATCTTTTACTAGAATCTTCAAAGATGAAAGCATCATTATGTTTTGAACCTGGAATTTTAATACCTTCGAATCCACTACCAATTTCAAACCCTTTGGTGGCAGGTAATGATAACATAGCATGAGCCAAAGTAGCCTCTAATTTATCAAAACAAGGTTCCCCTAAACCAATAGGACAGTTTCTGATCACACAAGTAACCACACCACCTATGGAATCTTTTGCGTCTCTATATTTTTCAATGATCTTCACCATTTCATCCTTGACAGTTTCATCAGGACATCTGATAGGACCAGTAGCATCGATGCTGTCCTTAGTAACGGTATTTAAAACCTCCAAAAACTTTGGATCTTGGGCATTTCTATTCATAGACTTTTCACCAATAGCAGATACAAAAGCTACAATTTCAACATTATTGATTTTAGTCAAGATCTTTTCGGCTATGGCACCGGCAGCAACTCTTCCAATGGTTTCTCTAGCGGAAGATCTACCTCCACCACTTGAACTTTTCACTCCATACTTTTGAATATATGTCCAATCAGCATGAGAAGGTCTAGGATAAAAGTCCATTTCACCATAATCATGAGGTCTTTGATCTTCGTTCTTAACTATCATTCCAATTGGAGATCCCAAAGTCTTACCAAATTCAGTACCACTTTGAATTTCTACTTTATCTTTTTCATTTCTGGGAGTAGATAATTTACTTTGACCTGGTCTTCTTCTGGTTAATTGAGGTTGGATATCACTTTCATCTAATTCTAAACCTGGTGGAACACCGTCCACTATACAACCAACTGACTTACAATGTGATTCCCCGTAGGTAGTGACTCTAAATAACTGTCCAAATGTTGACATTATTAAAATGGTTTAGCGATGATTTGAGCAGAGTGAAAAATTCGAGAATGAGTCAATTTCGCATCATAAGGGAAAAAAAGTAAAGAAAATAGGCTGCAAAAGGCTCAAATAACGCTACAACTATAAAATGAAACAGTCTACTTTCATTAATCTCACTATACTATATCTTAAAGCTTACTCTTGGAGTAAAATCTAACTACCTCATCAAAAGCATTGGCAACCTTATTGATATTATTTTCATTCAAACCTGCCACTGAAGCTCTTCCAGATGATACCAAATAAACACCATGTTTTTCTTCCAATCTCTTAACCATTTCTGGACTCAATGCTGTGAAAGAAAACATACCACTTTGATTAACAATATGATCCCAATTACCAGGAGTTTGCAACTCAACCAAAGAATCTCTTAATTTTATTCTCATTTGTTTAATTCTAGAACTCATGGTAGTTAAATCTTCTTGCCATTGTTGGAATAATTCAGGATCATTTAAAATAGCAGCAACAATCTTAGCTCCATAAGCTGGAGGATTGGAAATTTCTGATCTGATGATTTTCTTCAATTGAGAACTAATAGCTTTGTTTAAACTATCATTTGATTCACTGGGGATAATATGAACAGCACCAACTCTTTCACCATACATACCACAATTCTTAGCGAATGATTGACAGATTACAATTGGGGCTTTGAAAACTTTAGAATCAACAGCAGATCTGATGGAATAACTATCTAATTCTAAATTACCACTGGCGAACCCTTGATAAGCACTATCAAATAATGGTAAATGATCTTTTTCAGCTAATTTGTCCAAGATTTGTTTCCATTGATCCTTTGATGGATCTAATCCAGTAGGATTGTGAGCACAAGCATGTAAAAGGAAAATAGAACCTTGAGGAGCTTGATCAATGGCATTTAAAAATCCTTTCAAATCTAAAGACTTGCTATCACTGTCCCAATAAGGATATGTTTCCACTTCAAAACCCAAAGATTGGAAAATTTGATTATGGTTAGCCCAAGTTGGTTTGGACAAATAAATTCTAGCACTTTTATTGTGGAAAAAATCTTTCAAGAATTTACCTGATAAATGTAAAGCCCCAGTACCACTTAAACTCTGTTGACTGATCAAACGTTTTTCTTTTATAGCCACTGATTCTTTACCCAAAATGATTTGAGCAGCGTTAGTAACAAAAGCTCCAAACCCTTCGATGGCTAAATACTCGTGATTATAATTAGGGTCACTGACTAATTTGGCTTCGGCCTTTCTAACCGCAGGTAAAATCCATGGTTTCCCATTATTGTCTCTATAAGCACCAATACCCAAATCTACCTTATCGTTTCTATTATCACCGGTGAATCTGGCTTTCAAGCCAAACAATGGATCTGGTGGTAATTCCTTAATTCCTGGAAAGTATTTAGACATGGTTGTTTAATGTAAATAAAACAGTAGCAGTACGGGAAAAGGGAACTTTTATACTCGCTCTAAATCAACGGTTTTGTGTCACTTGAGGCCTAAGTTTTGAGGGGTACATCCTTTTTCCCAGGATTCTTACCGAATCAAAAGTTTGCCATTTATAACGGCAAGAGGGTGATGTAAGGTAAGGCGACGAGAGGAGGTAAGGCATATGTTGGGCTTAATTACGTGAGTATATAGAGTTTGTTGGTCTAATTTTCAGCTTGGAAGAGCTCTCGTTCATCGGGATAAATTTAGCATATGAAGGAATATCAGGTGACCGATTGCCTTATATGGCCCAAGGGAAGTTTTAAGCTTCCTATATTTCCCTAGTCTTGGCTGCAAGAGATCCATAGTTGTATAGTTTGAGATAATTATAAGAAAGAAGTAGGGAAAGACTCCAAAGAAAGTATAAGCAAGTCAGATGGGTTTTTATGGTGGTGACCTCAGTTGCAAATAAGTTGCAAGTAAGGTGCAAATGAGAACATTGGATAAAATGGCTCGACGGTTGCAAACGCGGGGCATAGCAAGTACAACGGCGTAGAACGGAATAAAGAAGTTGGCACCCAAGGATGCTGTAGACTTTATGTTGTTTGTGAAATGGTTATTGTTGTTGGGTATGTTGGCCTGGAACGTATTCAGTGTAGTGAAAAAAAAATAAGAGTGTAATGGCTCAAGGCTAAAACAATTGTTAGTAACAGAAGAAGAGTAGTGTAAGAATAGTACACCAGTACAAACGTAATAAAACTATGTACAATTGGGTAAAAGTATAGTATAAGATAAAAGAGGTGTACCAATCGTACCACAAGACTAAGCAAAGAGTTTATCAGCATTCATTTGTTCAAGAACCTAAAACGGCCATTTCATATATTTTTATACAACCAGTTTAACTTCAAAAAATCTCTTCAAGTAATAAATTTGAAATAAAGAATTAGAAACCACAACTATTATTTGAAACACAGACCACCATTTAACTCTTGAGTTGGTTGATTCTGCAGTATTCCTATGGGTTCTTTCTCTTATAACCAAATAACCTTGTTCAGCTTTAACGTCACTTGTCAATTGACTTAATCTTTGAATAGCATAATCTAAAGTATCAGCATTGGGGTTTTCAAAATCAATGTAGATAACTCCATGAACGTTAAAAGAAACATCCATGTCAACTCTGTTGGATTTTTCATTGGAAAAACAATAAGTATATTTCCCATCATTAGTGGCTTTGATAGTTTCATCACCATGGTCAACATCGTTTCTTTTCAAGACAATTTGTCCGTTAGGGGATCCAATGTAAAAACTGGTTTTTAATTGTTCACTGTTTTGGGGGTCCCTTGATCCCACTTGGTAAGATATTGCTAGTTCATCATTTTTTTTCAAATTTTCGAAGAAGCATTGCTTTCCATATGGAGGTAACAAAACATTGTGACAGTTTATCAACGTAACAACGTAAAGAAATGCAAGAATGAGTTTCATGGTCACAAAGGGTTTCTCAAGAAATATTTGTTGTGTTGATTCAAAAGTGAACACCTGGAAATTTTTACGCGTTCAGTGCGAGTGAAAAATTCACCTAAATTTAGCAGAGAAATTTTGAGAAGTAGATATACAATTATTGCTACAATGATTCTATCACTAAACAGTTCGACTAACTGTGGTGAGACATATCCGAATGTCAAAGTACATGCTATGTCAAAACATACGTCTATGTCATAATGTCAAGGCCTCTAAAGGGGTTTCATAATCTCAGTATATAATAACTTCTTCAAATCATCTATACTCAATTCATCCTTCTTCCGATCAAAATCGAAAAAATCTTCCGGTATCTTTTCTGAAAGGGGTTCATCATTTGGATCATGATATAATTTCAAATAAGGATGTTTTAAAGCATCATCAACTGTAATTCTTTTGGTAGGGTTAAAAATCAATAATTTCTCTAATAAATCAATGGCTAATGGATTAATATTTTGAACATTGGAAAATAAATTTTGAAATGGTATCTTCTTGCAAAATGGTAAAGATCTAATATATTCTCTAGCTCTTTTCAGTTTAATGTTGTAATAATCTTCCATATTAGGGGTCCCTAAAACTTCCATTATTAACCATAATTGATTATGATAATCTCTTCCAGGGAAAAGAGGTCTGCCACTTAACATTTCTGCTAAAATACATCCAACAGACCAAACATCAATGGCTGTGGTATATTCTTGAAATGTTAACATAATTTCTGGAGCTCTATACCATCTGGTAGCAACATACTCAGTCATAAATCCAAAATTATCTTCACTTGAAGCAATTGATCTTGCCAATCCAAAATCACAAATTTTCAAATCACAATTTGAGTTTAATAATAAATTAGATGGTTTTAAATCTCTATGTAAAATATTGGCTGAATGCAAACACTTTAAAGCTCTTAAAGTTTGATAAATAAAATATTGAATATGATCATCACTTAATTTTTGAGTCCGTATCACTCGGTGTAAATCTGTTTCCATCAATTCTTGAATTAAATAAATTTCGTTAAACAAATCGTAATTCACAGGTCTTTGAATAGCTAAAATACTTATAATATTTTCATGATTAAAATGCTTTAAAAGCTTTAACTCTCTTAAAGTTCTTAAACATAGCATGGATCTTTCAAAAGGTTCTATTTTTTTAATGGCCACCTTTTGGTTGGTTGGTTTGTGAATTGCGCTACATACAATCCCATAAGCTCCTTCTCCTACTACTTCAAGAATTTGATAATGATCTGATACGTTAAAACTTATTTGCCTTGGTCCTACACCTTGTCCTTGTTGTTGAGCTTGCATTTGACTTGTCTGAGATTGTGCTTGTGCTTGTGCCTGGGCTTGTGCCTGGGCTTGTGCTTGTGCTTGTGCTTGAACTTGTGCTTCTGTTTGATATTGCTGTTGGGTCATTGATACTTGATTTACAGGATTCTGGTAAGATTGTTGCGGTATACGCAGGTGTTGAGACGGTGTGGTTCGAAATATGTCTTGTTGGCGCTGTGAAGTGGGATCAGCTATTTGTTGTTGTGGGTGTTCAGCCTGTCCGTGTTCCTTAGAGACTTGACGCTGATGCTGCATTAAAGGTGTTTCCAAGTTGAAACTTTTGGATGAATCCGTACCTTAGGCTGTGTGCAGGAGCAAATTTTCGTTTGAAACTCCCTATAAGGAAAAAAAAGACTGTATTGTTAGGGGATAGGTGATGGAAAAAAATGGCCAAAGAAGAACAGTAAATGGTGATAGAGTTAGATATAGAGATAAAATGGTGGGGGAGAGTGGGCCGTTTTTTCAAGATCCAAATAAACTTTATACCGCCATAAATTCACCTTCCAAACCTTCGACCATATTTGTTGACGATGAATATCTCGGCGAAGCGGCTAAGCTATAGAAGTTAGGTCCAAATACGGTTAAGAGCTCAATCGAATTGGGACAACCAAGTCTGCGACTATTGTTCTCCAAAACTTAAGGTTGTCATGGTTTCGTGAAGATTTACTCCATGTTTACCTAAATTAAGCTTACCCAGTAATTGTTAAATTTAATATACAAATATCCACCTACAGAAACAACTCCATTAGTATGCTACTCTTCACTATCTACTACATTTCTTCCCACACTGCATATATCTCACAAATCAAACTCGTCAAACACCAAACAATACCACACGAAAAATTTTTATCCGTGTAGCTTTTTTTTTTTTTTTTAACCCAAATCATTATAAAGGGAGTAAAATTCTCCTAGTTGTAGCTTAAGCTCACTTTTTTCTTCCAAAAAGTCCACCCTTTTTCTT
Source organism: Yamadazyma takamatsuzukensis (assembly GCA_030572035.1). Lineage (NCBI taxonomy): Eukaryota > Fungi > Ascomycota > Pichiomycetes > Serinales > Debaryomycetaceae > Yamadazyma > Yamadazyma takamatsuzukensis. The sequence continues at coordinate 762,500 of JAJLZF010000002.1, read as the reverse complement.
CTTCTTACCAGTATCATTTTTCAATGAACTTGCAGAATAATTTTGAGCAGAATACATTGGTTGACTATCAAAATTAATAGTTGGTCTAGCATATTCGCCTTGGTTAGAATTTGAAGGATCTTGATTCTGGTTGGCCCCTGGGACTAAATTATAGTGGGAGAAGTCTTCATGGAACCCCCAACCTAACCTTTCACTTTCTAACTGATCTTTATAAGCAGCGTCACCGGTGATGGCATATTCAAATCCTCTAATGGTGTCTAAAGGTCTTTCATTTCTAGCTCTAGCAGGATTTGACATATCACTTTGACGGATGCTTTGACCAAATATATCTTTCAAATTATTGGAATCTTGAGATAAATATGAAGGACGTCTACCAAAAGAATGTTCGGCTGCTTGTTCAAAGGGTTGTGCTTCGTTGACAGCACTTAAAATGGGGTCGTGAACATTAGCAGTGTGCATCTTGTAGTCACGATCATTAGGAGTTTGATACTCAGTTGGCCTACCTGATTTACTTCTGAAGATAGCCATTTAGTCTATTAACAAATATATCTAGTTCTATACCTTCTACAAAGAGTGTTGATTTTAAACGCCTGATTATTTTACGGTGATTTTCCTGAGGTTTTATTGCACATTATTTTTTCTTTTGCAGGCTATGTCTATTCTTGATTTCCCCAATTATGATTTTGCAGGTTACCTCTCATTAGGCTCAAGATTACATAAGCTGTGCCTATATATAGACATTTTTTATGTTCATACAAAAGAGAAGGTCCACCATATGCTAACCATTGCTCTACTACGGACCCTGGACTTGCACTATTTGAATTTTTGGACGTAGCTGATGTGGCTGTACAAGGCTATACCACGGGACAAGTAATAATTAAGAAATAGAATAAGAAAATGCGTACTGATGATGTCAAATGGGCCCCATACACCTGCGGAAAACGAGGGCCTTGAAAATTAATTTTCTCTGGTGATTTTCTTATGGTCTTGGTAAGAACGCGTATATTCTAAAAGTCTATATGAACAGTGTGATTTGTAGGCTGAATGGGGTTTAAAGTATTTGTGGTTTTCAGCCGCCTTTAATTATTATGTGGTTTTTATATAAATATCAAGTTAACCCCACGTTTACAATTGTTTGTATGGAATACTGAACAATTCCGGTGGGTATGGTTTGTCACTGATAGCCTCGAAATCTTGATACGTCACTTTCAAATATTTCTCAATATCTTGGATGAAATCTACTGCTTGCATTTGATCAAACTTTTCCTTGTCGTACTTGGCCATTAATTCTTCTCTGTATTGTTTAAGTCTTTGTTCAATTCTTTCAAATCTATAAGTCAAATACATAGGATAAAATTTATCATTGGTATAGGTAGGTGAAGCACCAGGTCTTTCACTGGTAGCACAAGTGGAGTCATATCTGTTAGGGTCTTCAGGAATGAAACTAACCACATAACTTATTCTGTCAAAATTATTCAAAGGTTTGGTGGCAATGTGTTTGATGACTCTTCCCTGTAACATAGTAGCAGAACCAGCTTTACTATTTGGGATTCTAAGAACAGATTCGTCACCTAATCTAATACCAGTTTCCCCACCAATCATTTGCTCAGGTGCACTTAACATTAAAACACACACTAAAGGAGGAGAATCATAATGCCAATGGACAGATGAAGACATTTCTTCAGCATTCTTATCTTGTTCTTTTTTCAATTTTTCGTAATCAACATTTGGATCTAATTCAGGCTTTGATCTATCGGCAAGGGAAACGTTAATATGGGACATACAGTATCTGTGAGGCATTCTCAATTTATCATTGAACATGGAGTTAAATATTTCTTGGGTAGCTTCATGAGTCCAAGCTTGTTTACAAAATTTGGTATCTTCAGCAAATCCACTAATTTGGAAATCCAAACTTGAAGCTTGTCTACTTAAGTTAACTCTTCTACCGTATTTTTTCAAAAGGGCTTCGCTTTGAAAAATTTCCCATTTCATTATATCTATAGCTTCTTGAGTGAAAAGTTTGAATGGTTCCACGGCAGCAATACTGTTGATAGGTTCAACATGGGTTTTTTCAATCCCCAAGTCTTTGAAAGTGTGTTTCTTACCTGGTCCAGTATAACTTAAATGTTTCTTAGGGTCAAATTCCACATGAGGATTAAAGCCTGGTTGGGCTTCCAAATCTTTCACCAAAAGCTTGACTTCATTATCTAAAGTGGCTTGAGGCACAGCATAGTTTGCGTTTTCGTTTAAAATGTCATCGGTAAGCATGGTTACGGTTCTTTAGGATCTACAAAATTTCATTTTTCCTGGGGCATTTAAATATTTATCTCGACAATAGGGGAATTCTTATCAGTTCGGAATTCTTAAACTTTTTTGGCTGCAAATTCCGCTATCTCGCGGACCTGGCATCGCGTCAATATATAACAGATGAAATATCGGTGTATATTCTATATAAATTATTGGAAGCCAATTTCAACTTTACTAGCAACAGAACCAATCTTCTTCTCTCTAGCGGAGAAATGTAACTTACCTTCTTGGGTAATGTTAATAATAATTTCCAATTGACTGTTAGGTTTCAAATCTTTCAATGGGATAGAACCTAATAATTCTCCACATTCTTCAACGACTTCCTTAATAATTTCTGGTTCAAGTTCTTCGTCATCTTCATCTTCAGACTCATCGTCGGAATACTCGGGTTTGGTTGGTTCGATAACAGTTTCTTTGACAGTTTTCTTACCCTCGTATAATTCAACTACCACAGCTTCATTATCACCATTAGATACATCAATAGATTTCTTGATGGGGAAAGCAGTTTCGTTAACTAATATAGGGAAGAATTTACCATCGGCACCTTTTATACCGATAGAGTTGGCTAAATGTTGAGTGTTAACGACAATAGGTTGTAAACTTTCTTTTACTTCATCATCATCAAATGATTCAATTAAAGCAGCTTGTAAAGCAGCACCACGGCAAACCAATTCATTTGGTAATAAGGCTTTAGTGTCAAAAGTTGGAGAAATAATTTTGGTTGATTCGGGGAAAATAGAATTTAATTCTACCGATAATTTAGGAGTGTTGGAAACTCCTCCAACCAATAAAACTTCATTAATTTCTGATGGCAATAAGTTAGCCTTGGTAAGAATTTTTTCGATGAATGCAGACATCTTACTAACAGTGGATCTGATGGTTAATTCATATCTTAATCTGTTAATACTGGTGTGATAATCAATACCTTCAGCTAATGATTCAATAGAACAGGTGGAAGTTTGAACGTTAGATAAAGTTTTCTTGACCGCGATAGCTTCATTCTTTAACTTAGCTAATGATCTTTTGTTAGTTCTTGGGTTAACCTTGACTTTTTTCTCAAAATCTTTAGCAAAAAATTCCATTAATGATTCATCTAATTGGTCTCCACCCAAATTGTAGTCGTGTAAAGTGGCCAAGATGGTTAAAACTCCTCCTCTAACGGCGATAACAGCAGCATCGGATCTTATACCACCAAAATCAGCAACCACATAAATTTTATCCTTGGAGTATTCTTCTTCATCCAAAGATAAATATGATAATAAAGCACTACTTGGTTCATTGATTAATTGATGAACTTTTAAGCCAATAGAATCAGATAATTTTATTAACTCAGCTCTTTGGTGTTCGTTGAAATCAGTAGGGACAGTTATAACAGCTCCTTCCACTTTCTTACCAATGTAATCTTCGGCGGCAGCTTGCAATTGTTTTAAATGTCTTTTAGTTACTTCTTCTACACTTAATACTTCTTTAGTGCCTTTTTCCTCATCAGTGATGATTTCAAATCCAACTTTACCATCTTCGGTTTTTAAAACTTGAGATCCTTTGCTACTCACTTCAGCATTAATTTCTTCAAAGGTCTTACCAATGTAATCTCTAAAGTTGATAATTGTGTTTTTAGGGTTTCTGATTAATTGTGCTCTGGCCTGTTGACCGTGGTACTCATCGGCCCCGACGTAGGATAAAACAGAGGGGATGGATCTGTCACCATCTGGGTTGGCAATAACTTCAACCTTTCCATCACTGTTGGCAACAGCAATACTGGAAGAGGTGTTACCAAAGGAAATACCAATTACTGACATGCTTTTTTGATTGTGTGAAATGGTGAAAAAAAAATTTTCGCAGTGAAGAGAATTGAGCAAGAAACCTCTGTCAATATTCCGAATTCAATCTCTGCTCTTTTGTATTGAAATGTGTAATCCAGTAAGTACTTGAAAAGCAACCTTCAAGCTTTGATACCCACGAGGAATTATACTTAACTGTAATAGAAGAAAAGACAAGGCAAAAAAAAAGAAAATGAGGTCCTGCCCGGATTCGAACCGGGGTTGCACGGATCAAAACCGTGGGTGATAACCACTACACTACAGGACCATCTGTTATGGCTAGTTTGGGCGTGGGTAAATATATAGTCATAGTAATACAATTCTCTTATTGATAAACAACTTTTTTCCTGTCAAATGACCACTTTCAGACAAGAATATTGAAAGTCAAATAACAGGTTCTTTATTTTTCTTATTATTCAATCTCCCCTTAAATTCACAAGTTCATCCAATTCTGTTTCTATTTTTACTCTCCAGCCGATAATTAATCGGATCGCGAAAATCTGGCACCCATCCGGCACCAACCTATGACGAAGAAACAGAGTACTAAACGGATAAGGCTTGTGGTTCTTGTGGCGATTGTCTTAACCTCCATGGGGTTTTTGGTTTTCAAAACAGGATTACCCAAGCCAAAAGAGCTAATTGATCAGTACTCGGCCAAAGACACCATAAATTATGATGAAGAATTCGCCCAATGGAGAGCTCAGCATGGTAAAGGAAATAAGAACACTAAAGACAAATCCAAAACTAAGTCCAAAAACAAACCAAGTGAACCAAAAAACAGCGAGGAAGAAGAAGAACAAACTCCAAAACCAAAAAGGCCCAAGACGTACAACAATAAGCCACCTTCTAAACCCCACCCCCAGAAAATAGATAAGAACACTAAACAAAAGGCGAATAAACAAGAGGAAGAAGAGGAGGCCAGTTATGAAGATAATAAGGTGCCAAATAGAGGGGGGCCTCCTAAAAGACCGCAGCGTATACCAAGACCTCCACAAGATGAAACTAACCAAGAGGAAGTGAACGGTCAGAGAAAAACCAGCTCAGGTCCACCTCTGGTAAAACCAAATGATCTTCCTCTTCCGAAATTTGACAACCCTAAAAATCCCAATGAGTTTTTGGGAGGTATTGATGAAATCAATCCTGAAGAAATGGAAGTGAATGGCAGTATATATGAAGAAGAAGGTGACGAGGAAGAATTGAAAAACAGTCAAAACAACAACAAAATAGGTGAGGTTGAGCATGAAGATACTCATGGGTATGGACCCAAGTCTAAGCAAGGTTTTGGTAGGTTGGGGGTACCTAAACCTGATAAGTATGGTAAAGGGTTACCCAAGAAAGTCGTAACTGAGGAGAAAGATTATATCGAAGTTGATGAGGATTTTGGGAGTGTCAAACCCTTAAGATTCAGAATTTATTCACATAATGTTAAAAATGGAGGTCATGATATTTTAGTACCAGGAGAAGAAATTTGGAATGATAGATATAGAAAGATCACTAATTCCATTCGATTCAATGCTCAACATAATACCATTGTCACATTACAAGAAGTTTACAAATTTCAAATGATTGATATTATGGAAGAGTTAAATAAATATTCCGACAGGTTGGGGGGAGATGAATGGTCATACTACGGGGCCGGAAGAATCGATGGTGATGAAATTGGGGAATTTGTACCGATCTTATATAAAAATAGTGAGTGGGATTTGGTCTTCAGTGACACTGTATGGTTAAATGAGAATAATCAAAGAATGTCACTTGAAGGTTGGGACGCAAAATATTTGAGAATAGTTAGTTATGTTACTTTGAGACATAAACAAACAGGGAACTATGTGAACGTGTTTAATACTCATTTAGACCATGTGGGGGAACAATCAAGAATGGGATCCGCTAGACTCATTTTCAATAAAATGCAAGAAATCAATAGATGGCCATCATTTTTATCGGGTGATTTAAATACTGAACCTAGAGAAAAAACCTATAAATACTTAACTCGGCAATTGGTTGATACTTCTAAGCATGTTACTCCTTTTAATAGATATGGACATTTCAAATCAACCGTCACTGGTTTTGAGGGCGAAGTATTGACAGCAGGAGGACAGAATATTGATTATATTTTTTCTCCTTCTTATACTTTAAGATTTGGATCTGAACCAAAATGTAATAAAGGACCAGTCCTGTTGATTTTGGAAGGGTTTGGTTTATTACATTCTAAGTTCAATGGTGTATATATGAGTGATCATAGACCTTTGGTGGCTGATTTCAACTTACAGCATTGTTCTGATTAGTATATATTAAATATAACATATGAATAAATTTTTCTAGACTTGTATCTTAGAGTCGGTTTTCTCAGAATATTATTTTCATGGTTAAATTTTGCAACTTGCAAAAACTGGAAAATATTGAAGATGTAAAATTTTCAAAATTAAAAAAAGGAAACAAATTTGTTGTTTTTTTCAATGAAGCATTGTGGATTCAATTTGGATAATTTCATCTTCAAATAATAATCCTCTCAAACTTCATACAAATATGGTGAGAGTCTGGGGAAATCTATACGCGAGCATTTTTTGCGAATCAAAACAACCATCATTATGGAGAACCCACACGAACAAGTACAGAATGCTTTGCTTTCTCGTATAATCAACAACATAGTATGTTTATTTAGTAGTCCAGAGTTATATTATACTAACAAATAGGAAAACTTGAATGAATCAGTAGTTTCCATGAGTAAATCCCTACAAGACATTAATCGTAAGAATATGGATACAGAAGTTGTTTCACAAATGTGGGAGAGTTATTCTAAAAACTCCCAGTTCAATTTAGAAGCCACAGGGGAAAAGAGAGATCCTATTTAGATAAGAATGTGATTATTTGAAAAGATTAATCAAAAGGATTAATTCGGAGGACAGATAGAAGTTAACACGTTGGGTAACCAGAAGTGGAGTGTTTTTAGGTTAGAGCAGCTTTTGGATTGAAGTAGAAAAGGTAAACGACATTAAAGCTACTTAAAATAAACAACATTCAGTTTTCAAAGGTCCAGAGTTGATGTAACAAGATTTAACAGCCCCAAGATTCCCAAAGGTCAGAGATAAGTGACAGTTAAGGCAAAGACCCAAGAGACAGCAGAGATACAAAAACATATCAATCCACCTTCAAATTAAGAAAAACTGGTAAATAATTTTGATCCATACATTCTATTCATGCTATAATCATACTATATATATTACATTTACATCAAACAACCACACAAGTCTTGCAGTGTTGCTCCCAACTACTCATTTGATGTTATTCTTTGTTTCAACTTATTTGCTTTCTTCTTGTTGAGTTGGTAATAATCCATATCTCTTCTTCAAAGTCACTCTTTGTCTGGAATATTTATCATCAGGGGAAAATCTGGCAGGATGGGCAGACTTGGTGATTTCGCCATCTTCAGTAGTCTTTTTTAAAGTATATATTCTTTTACCGTCTGGTCCAGTGGTATACATTAAATGCATGTTGAAATATTTCACTAACGTATAGTTCTGGTAAGTCTTCTCAAAAATTTTCTCTAGTGAGGGCAGAGTCGTGGCGCGCACTCGTTTTGCCAAAACAAAATACCGATAAAGCTGGAGATCAGACTTATCAACTAATTGACCATTGAAACATTTATTTGACAATTTTAACCCAATTGGTGTTTCTAGATTATTTCAACTGTTAAATTTATGCTTGGTCACTTAGAAATCACAAAATAACCAATGCCACCCAAAAAAGATGCTTTCGCTGATATCTTTCAATCGGCAACGTCAGCATCTTCAAATTCGTCGTTAGATAGAAAGAAAAACTTGAACGATCTACAGAAAAAACAGGGAACGAATGATTTTTCAAAACCTTTAGCTCCATCAAGTTCGAACTGGTCCAATTTTGATACGTTATCTCCAGCAAGTTCATCAAACGCAGGGTCCAGAGCTAGTCCTGCGACCAACGATCCATTTTCTATTTTTGATACACCTTCTGTCACCGGCCAGCAAGGTGGGACCGCCAATAATGGTGATAATATAGATGATTTATTTGGTTCTGTATCACAGCCACAACCTGTCAAAGCGGCGCCTGTTACTCACCAGTCTAATGGGTTGTCGTTATTAGACGATGACGAATTCACTAATGCATACACCGAACCAGAACCTAAACCAGAACCTAAACCAGAACCAATGGAACATGAAGAAGAATATCTACCAGAGCCAAAGTATTCCAAACGTCCTCAACAACCAAGACAATCTTCCAGAACACTGACCACTTCTAACAAGAGAGACGAGTTAATAGCCCAACTAGTTGATATTGGATTTCCAGTAGAAGTATGTAACCAAGCTATAGATGAGGTGGGATACGATCTTCAAACTTGTGTTAACTTTATTATGAGTGGAGGATCGCTGAAACCTTCCAGTACTTCCAGACCCAGAACCCAGAGCCCTTCCAAAGAAGATTTTGGAGCCAAATTAAACGATTTTTCCACTGATTTTTTCAACAAAGCTTCAATATTTTTAAACAAGTCTCGTGATACGGTGGTGAAGAATTTTGAGCAGTTTCAAAATGGGCAGACAAGTCATGGTAGAAACTCACCCAATAATTCCATGCCTGCCTGGATGAGAGATCAACAAGAATATAAAAAATCTGCAACTGAGCGTAAACCTAATGGTGATATGTATGAGGATTATGGATCCGATGAAGACAACATCGACCAGGAAGCGATTAGGAAGTATATGGAGAACCAAAGACAAAAGGATCATGAAAAGAACAGGGCCCGGTTGGAAGGACTTAAGAACGCTGCTAGAGATAGAATTAGTGGGAATTCTTCGAGGGCCGAGTCACCAGAAAAATCAGCAGTTCCAAGACGACCAGAACTGCAGCCAGTTCCTCCAGAACAAAAAACGGTACCATCACAAAGGGAACCAAGAAAGGTCCAACCTCAAGTACACCGATCACCTGAACCCGAAGTTGATTTACTTGGTTTGGGAGGTGCGCCTTCCAGACTTGAGAAGTTTAGAGCTGAAAAGAGTGATGACCAAGTGTACGTTTCTTCTAGAAGACGTAGACAAGCCAAAGCACCCGTAGCCAGAAAAGCTACCAAAGAACCTTTGAATCAATTCCAGCAATCTGATTATGATACTGGGAAAGAAAAGGCATCCATATCATTCACCAATGGTGATTATGACGACGCATGTATTAACTATACGAAATGTTTGGCAGCATTACCAGAAAAGCACGAGTTGAGAATCATCATCAATTCTAACTTGGCCATTACTTTTATCAAGCTTGGAAATTATAGACAAGCCAAGGACCATTGTGAACAAGGATTGGATTTGATTAGTAAAGAAGAAATCAGTGATATCGACTATTTTATTAACGAAAAACCGGTTAAGTTTTGGTATATTAAATTAGTTACTAGAAAAGCTGAAGCATTAGAGATGACAGAAGCATTCCCTGAAGCATTAGAATGTTACTTAGAGTTGGTGACCAAGTTAGGAGTTACTGACAAGAAAGTCATGGATGCTAAGAGAAGAGTTAATACTATTGTTAATCCACCAAAAGTTCAACCTAAACCAAAGCCAAAGCCAGCTTCGACCTCCAAGCCAGTAAATAATGATAATTTGAAACGAGTTCAGGATAATAACAGGAAACAGCAAGAACGGGACAGTAAAAAATATCAATTGCACGATAAAGTCCAGGCTAAAACATTTGCTTGGAGTAATGGGAAAGAAGACAATTTAAGAACATTATTAATGGGCTTACCAGATATTTTACCTGCCAGCCTTGGGTTTCCATTTTTAACGACAAAGAAAATAACTATTAATGATTTAATGCTTCCTAAGAAAGTTAAGATCAATTATATGAAAGTTATATCTAATATTCATCCTGATAAGTTGAGTAGTTTGAATTTAGACGTGGAAAGTGAAATGCTTTGCCAAGCAGTATTTATTACTCTTAACAAATCTTGGGACATGTTTAAAGAGCAGAATGGGATTAACTAGTAGTAAAGTATTTATTTAATAAATATTAGTATACTTATTGCTTTCTTCTACGGGCAGTTTGTATTTTACGAACTGGTTTCAGAACTGGTTCACTTGAAACCACTTCACTGTCATCTTTAATCTCTACGATTTTTGGCACATCCTTCTGGTCGGCAACCTGACTAGCAGCGTTATTTATAGCTCCTTTAGTTTCATTGATCCAACCAGAAAATAAATATAATACTATGTTGATTGAACCAAAGAAAAGGGTAAAGAAGAATAAAAACACCCCACAAAATACCAAAAACCTTAGAGGGTCTTCAAGAATGGTGGTTTTAGGGTCCCGATTAAATTCTTCAAACCAATCTTGGAAATTCAAGAATTCTCGTTTGAATAAAAGAACGAAAAAAATGTAGATTTGACTAATGCTTGAAGATTCTTCATCTTCAAGTAGTTCATCAAATGATCTAGGAGGTGCTGATGGACCTTTAACAGCCTTTGGTTTATTGATTTCGTAATCATCATTTTCAATTTTGAATTTAGGTAAAAAAGTTTCATTTCCAATGAGTTCAGCTTCTTCAATTGAATGTCCAAGATAAATATTGTTAAATAAAATGTCTTCTTCAATAGACCATAATTCAAATCCAAGTCCTCCCACCAATTCAAGTTTTGAAGGGGTCGTATCTTCGAAGTAGTTTGGATTAGAAATCATCCGCGGTTGCCACTCACCGATATAATTTGGATTTTTAATAACTGGTTGAATCCAAGGACCTTTAAAGTCTTTATTAGGGATTAGTGGAGCTTTAAATTCTCCACATCCAACGGCACATTTAGGATTCTTTATTATAGGAACTTCCCAAACACCATCTTCTTCTTCATCCCAATCTTCTGGCTGTTTAGCAAAAGGATCTAAAATAAATTCTGGTTCATCGTCTAACCATCCTTCAGGTTTGGGAACTGAAGGATCGGGAATATGAGTTCTTCTATATTTCTCATCATAATCATCTGGTTTAACCACAGATTCATCAGGAATAAATTCTATTTCTTCCCAATCCTCTGGTTTGATGTCAGTTTCATCTTCCACTTCTTTAGGAGGATTCAATAATGGACTAAATAAAAATGGTTTTTCAAGTAGATTTCCTGATACAGCCACATCTCCGTTGATTCTGATTTCAAAATCAGAATTCTTTTTGAACACCAAAGTGTACAAAGTGGAAATTTGCGTGTTTCTTGACATTGGAGGGATAGTCAAATGCTTTTCTTCGTAGGTCTTGGTGATGGGGTTTAATCTATTGAGAACAAAATGAACCTTATCGTGAGAACCACATTTATCAGGACCAAACATTATTTGGAAAGGAGTGTCACCATTGAACTCGCCTTGAGAGTCAAAATCTTGGTTTAATAATTTAATATACGTACCACCACATTTTAATCCCTTCTGGGTCTTAACTTCATATTGTAAGACCAAGTCTTGATCGGTGTTGTCAAAAGGGGTATCAAATTTGTAAGAAATTGCATGGTGAGCGGCAGGAGTTTTCAACACCAATCCTCTATCACCACCAAATCCAGGGTAAACATAAGCAGGTTCAATGGCCCATTTCCCTACATAAGAAAACTCAGAATTTTTTTTGGCACTGGATGAGATCCATTTCGATTGCTCTAAGTCTTGATACAAAAACTGTTCAAAAAATGAACTTGAATGTAACGACCCTTCAAATGGAACATAGTCAGGGTGTACAACCGCACTAACAATTCCAAATAAAAGAAATATGCTAAGTAGACTGAACTTCATCATGAGTTTCAAGTTTTTAGTGCGACAGGTTAGATAAGTGAGAGATTGGGCGTGTGGTTGCGTAGGATCAACTAAAAGGGTAGGATAATTGCAGGGAAATCGAAGCACAAACGGAAGCAAAGCCATAATGTCATGACATCATCATGGTTGAAATAGTTAAGGTATTACCAAAACCAAGATAACCAAAGGCACCAAAATTGCTTCTCTCAAACCTTAATTATAATGATAACCAAATGTAACATAAAATAAGCCTTTTTGCGCTTCCCCAGATAACTTGCATTTGCTTTGTTCCCCATATATTCTTGGCCATGTCATATTTTAAGTTTCGCTTAGTGGTTATAGTGCTTAATTAGTAGAGTGATAAGGCTAACAATAGGATAATAGAGGTTACAATTTTGCTCGAGAGTGCTATTGTAACATTGTTGTATCAGATTGAATGAGTTTGTGAAAAATTGACCACTGTGATAGCTGCTTGGGCTATAAAAAGGCCAATTTCTGGAATTAACATTTTGAGAGTAGATTAAGATGAAATTGTTAAACCTTGTATTATTAGGCACCTTAGTTTCAAGTGTGGTAGTTAACCCCTTACCTAAGCCCAGATCCGTCGAATGGTATGATGAAAGACCAAAGACATTTAGTTCCAACATTGAGTTGATTGTCGATGAACCTGGAACTTTAGTATTTGATCAGTTCATTCATATGTTAAAGACTATTAAAGATGTCAAGTGGTACCCAGAAGCTACAGAAGCACCCCAACGATCTTTCGAATCAACTCCTCTGAATCCAGCTGAAATTTATAGAAGAGATGATGTGGAGTTGTTGGAGTTGGAAGTATTAATTGATAGTCCAGAGAAACCTTTAGAATTTGGAGTCAATGAATCCTATCATTTGTTAGTGTCTGACAAAATTGAAATAAATGCCCCTACTGTGTGGGGTGCATTACATGCGTTGAAAACATTGCAGCAACTTGTTATTTTTGAAGATGAAACCTTCAAGATTGAAGGTGGAGTAGAAATTTATGATGAACCTATTTTAGCTCATAGAGGTATGTTGATTGATTCATCGAGAAACTTTCTTAGTACGGATGCCATTAAGAAAAATATTGATTTGATGTCCATGGCAAAAATGAATGTTTTGCACTGGCATTTAGCTGACACACACAGTTGGCCCTTTGAAGTCAAGGCGTTTCCACAAATGGTGAATGATTCTTACTCAGCTCGTAAAAGGTACAGTCAGGCTGAAATGAAAGACATTATAAAATATGCTTACAAAAAGGGAGTTAGAGTTGTTCCAGAGATTGATCTTCCCGGACACGCTAATGCAGGATGGAAACAAATCGATGAAGATCTTGTTAGTTGTGGAGATGGTTGGTGGGGTGCGGGCATTGCCGGTCAGCCACCACCAGGACAATTAGATATTGCCTATAATAAAACCTATGAAGTGGTTGAACAAGTATTTGACGAAATCAACGATCTTTTCCCCGACGTTTACTTTCATGTTGGACATGATGAATTGAATCAAAATTGTTACAATTTTTCCAGAAATGTGTTTGAATGGTACCAAGACAACGACGGAGATTTCTACGATTTGATTCAATACTGGCTTGATAGGGCGTTGCCTATTTTTACCAAAAACGATACTACCAGGTTAATCATGTGGGAAGATATTGTAACCGCAGAAAATGCTACCATCCCCAAAGATAAGATTATTTTGCAAAGTTGGTTAAGGAAAGCAAGTCTTAAAAGCTTGACATCTGAAGGGTACGATGTCATTGTTTCTACCGTTGATCACTTTTATTTGGATTGTGGGTTTGGTGGGTACGTGACAAACGATTCTTTATCAGCAGGTTCCTCGTGTGATCCTTATAAGAGTTGGCAAAATATCTACAACTATGATTTCTATGGCAACTTAACTGACGCTGAGCAAGAACATATTGTAGGTGCTGAAGTAGCTTTGTGGGGAGAGTTAACTGACTCTTCAAACTTGATTCAGAAAGCGTGGTCAAGAACAGCAGCTTTTGCGGAATCTGCCTGGAGTGGAAATAAAGAAAATGGTAAACTTAGAGTGTTTGATATGACTCAACGTATTTTCAACTATAGAGAATATCTTTTGGCTTTAGGGTACATAGTGGATCCTTTGGTACCAGAGTACTGTTGGCAGAATCCTCATTCGTGTGATACTTCAATCAGTTAAATATGTATAAATATAAATATTTCCAGTAGATCGCGTACTCACCTCATCGCGAACCTCTATGTGTGGGATTCTTTGCTTGATAAGCCGAGACTTCTCGTCCCACCCGTCTTGTTTGGGGGAGATGACGGAAGGGACCCCTACAGTATGGTCATGTAACGATTTGGACCAAATAGGAACCATTTCGAATGATCATTTACAACTCAGTGAGGCTGACCTCAAGAAGTTGAATAATCAAGAACAATTGAAGAAACTAAACGATGAACTAGTAAAACTAGGAAACAATTTCAAAGTAGATAAAAGTGCAGAGATCAAGAAGTTACAAGATAAAATTGAAAGTATTACAATGTCATCTCCAACAAGGATTGAGTTTGTATCTAATGAGTTCATAGATCAATTTGATACTTTAATTTCTCACATCGCAGCTAGAGGTCCTGACTATATCCTGTATACCCAGGAGACAATTCAAAACCTTTCAATTCAACTTTTTTCTTCGGTGCTTTCACTCAGACAACCTTTCCAATCACAACCAGAAGAGAATGACGAGTTTATACTTCAATTCAACGGTGAGCTTTATAATCCAGAATGTGAATTTTCTAACGACACTGAACGTTTAATGGCTTTACTTCGAGAATTTGGGCTGGTGGAGGATGCATTGAACAGAGTTCAGGGAGAGTATGCTTTTAGCATAATAGATAAACGTAAAAACAAGTTATACTTTGGTAGAGATAGCATAGGAAAAAGGACCTTGTGTTATAGAAAGGAATCGCATCAGCTTTTGGTCTCATCAGTGGGTTTGGACGGATTTTTGGAATGTGAAGGAAACACTACTTATGTAGTTGATCTAGGAACATTTGAATTGGACACCATCAAAGGAAAATCTCCTTTCGATCGTGAAATTTCAAAATTCCTAGACATTCCCATCAACGATAAAGTCAAAAAGATACACAAAGAATTGAAAAGTTCATGTTTCATAAGACAACAAACAATTCACCCTTTGAACTCCACAGAGGCTAATTTGGCAGTACTTTTCAGTGGTGGCATTGACTGTACGATTGTGGCCGCCCTTTTAGCAGAGAACTTCCTTGACCTTGATAGACCCGTGAAGATTGATCTTTTGACAGTCGGCTTTGATAATCCCAGAACGGGACTTTCAGCCGGCGAGAGTCCTGATAGACAGTTGAGCTTGAAATCTTGGTTTCACTTAGCTAAGAAATATAAGAACAAAAACATTTCCTTAAGATTGATAGAGATAAATATTGAGTATGAAAACTGGCTTATTCATAAACCCAAAGTTGAACAATTAATGTACCCCAAGCAAACAGAAATGGATTTGAGTATAGCCATTGCATTTTATTTTGCCAGTAACAACTTGCTTGTATCTGAAAAGATAGAATTGGTAGATGATACGGTATCTTGGGATGAGTTTGTGCTCAACAAAGACCCATTTATTTCTCGTACTGGTTATGTTTCATCTGCTAAGGTATTGTTCTCTGGTTTGGGTGCTGATGAGCTATTTGGGGGTTACTCAAGACACGAAGCATTGTTTTCAACTTTGAAACCAGATGATGACCCCCAAGAAGAGTATCTTGAATTAAATAAGTTGCTTTTCTACGATATAGATGTCATATATGAACGGAATTTAGGAAGAGATGATCGGGTAATTGGCTCATGGGGAAAAGAGGTGAGGTATCCCTATCTTGATGTATCTTTTATTAAACTCATAACCGAGCAGATTGAACCTAGCTTGAAGGTTAAACTCGAATGGACACAAAATAAGAAGGGGAAGACTATTATCAGGCCTATAAGGAAGTACGTCTTAAGGTTAGTAGCCGAGTTCATGGGGCTAGACTTTGTAAAAGATGAATTGAAAAGAGCTATACAATTTGGATCAAAGAGTGCAAAGATGGAAATAGGTCAATCTAAGACCAAGGGTACGGATAGAATATAAATAGGCAAGATCAAGACCAGAGTAAAATAAATATAATGATAATAAATAACGGACACTATTACAAATCCTTAACCCATTTAGGTTCAATAACCAAACATTCACATTCTGTCAATAACTGGGGTTCTTCTTCATCTCGAATTCTATACACAAGACCCTTTATCCAACACTTTCTGCCGGTCTTTTTAATCATCTCACACTTTATCATCACCGAAGAATCTACAAAACAGGGCTTTTTATAATTAATATTCAAATTGGCCGTTACTCCCTTTTTGGAATGGAAGTTCTGAAATGCAAGTCGACAGGTTAACTCATCTAATAAAGTAGCTAATAATCCTCCATGTACTATTCCCTCATGGCCCGATAAGTTGGGGCCGAGGTTGAAAAAGGTGATGGAAAAATTAGACTCTCCCTTTTTTACAGATTCAATATCATTGTAATGAGTAAGAAACTTATCATCAATAAAGAATATCCCATTCCCTCTATAGTTAATTTTATTATTTCCCATTAAAGTATACCCGGTAAGATTAGGTCTCAAATTTTCTTCTATCAACTTTGATAAGTTGAATTTTTTATGAAGCTCTTCATATTCTTTGTAAACTTTGGTGGAAGTTATTGTGGCTTCATAAACATCAGATTTTATACCACCAACAACATCTTCCAAGCTAGTTCGGGAATTTACAACGGTGGTTTCACTGTCCATGGTTATCTGCGAAATGGGAATCTGGTGGCTTTTATAGTGTGGGGCCGCGATTATCCGTGGGTACGATGAGATAAGACGTGTAAGATAAAATATTAATTAACTACATAACACATTTTTAATTGATAAAATCAAAATATTTACTGAACAATTCCTTTCCATTATCAATTACATTTCCATGGCATGGGACCATCTTGGTAAAATCCCAAGCATAAATTGTTTTTAAACCTTGTTGAGTCTCAGGAAGACTAGATTTAACAAGTTTGTTTACTGTACTCTTGAAAAATCCTGAATCTGGGTGACTGTATCTGGTGAGGAAAGAAAGCCCACCATGAGGATTAAAATCAGGTTTATATCCTGTTTCCGGAGAATACTGTTCTAACTTGGTACCTTTTGGGCCCAAATGAATGAACAAATCTGCTTGGAATAAATATTTAGATCTCTTATCAAATAAGACCAATTCTCTATTGGCATGAGTTGGCAAGTAAACAAACTCAAAGTTTTTCAAAATAGTGCTACCTTCAATTCCAATGTCTTGTAAAACTTTAGAATCAATCAATTTATTTCCAAGTTTTTCAGTCACTTCGTAATCCACCTTGAATGGTAAATTGAGTTTTTCCATACCAATAATTTTCATACTGGGGTATTTATCTTTAAAAGATTTGGCGGCCATTGTATGCTCAGCATCTGGAATGATTAAGTACGTGATGTTGAACTCTGAGTCTTTACCTGTCAAAAGTTTTAAACTCTTAACGACCTCTTCTCCATAAGGGATGGCTGACCAAACAACAATTTCATCGTCGTAATTGAACAAAGTCATCCGGGCCCCAAAGTTGAGAATTCCTGCCCTGGTAAAAGGGGTAGAAGCCGTGACAATATTGTCAGTTAAGTTTTTAATCGATGCCTTCAATGGTTCGGGATACATTTTGATGATAGATTTTTGACGGCTTGCTAAAGATTTTATAGTTCGGGCAAGCGTCTCAAACCTCGGGTATAATTCCCGAAATGGAAATTTCCATGATAAAGGAAAATGTCAAAAATGGAGACCTGAAAGACATAAAATAGGGAGGCCATTACAGAAATTACATGTTAGCTACATAAATCATACGGCAGAGAGTAGAACTTCGGGACTATAAATACCTTAAACATCCACATTTTAAATCATAATACGCTTTTTATTCTTTGACTCTCCACCCTCAGGCTAAAAAATCAAAATATTTCCTCATCTCTGCCTTACCATCTTCAATGACATTACCATGACATGTAACCATAGTAGAGAAATCCAAACTGTAAACAGCACGGAGCCCTTTTTTACTTTCTTCTTCCCAAACATTGTTTAATCTTCCTAATCCGTATCTCCAAATTCTCCAGTTAGGATTAATAATTCTGTTTAACATTGAGTATCCTCCATGAGGGGTATAGTTTTCTGGAAATCCAGTTTCTGGACCGTATTGTTCCCATTTGACACCTGCTGGACCCATAGTGACCACCATATCGGCTTCAAAAATGGTCTTTAACTTTTTGTCATATACTACTAAATCTTTGTTCTTATGACCACGCAAAAGCACAAATTCAAAATTCTTCAAAATCACATCATCTTTGATTCCAGCTTCCTTCAAATCATCAGCCTTCAAAACCCGACTTCCCATTTCTTTGGGGATTTCGTAATCAGTCTTAAGTCCTTCACCTTTAAATCCACCTGGGGCAATAATTTTAGCATTGGGAAACTTATCAGTAAATGATTGAACAGCCATCCAATGCTTATAGTTAGGAATAATAATATGTGATACGTTGAAGTTATCTTTTTTACCAGTGAATTCTTGAAGAATCTCCTCTTTATATGGAATAGCTGACCAAACGACAATGGAGTCATCATACTTGAACAAAGCCATTCTCGCTCCCATTTCAATGGCATTTGCAACCCTACATGGGGTTGAACATATCATTACATCGTCAGATAATTTTCTGTTTACTGTTAATAAGGGGTTAGCGTACATGATGGGCTTTGGTAGCTTGAAAATTAATATCCGAGAGGCTTAATTTCGACGATGAGGAAATGTGCGGAATTTCATAGATAAGAGACTGACACGGCAACCATTAGTGTTCACCTGTAGCGTAAAATAAGTAAGGAGTTAATAGTAAAGTTTGCTTGTTATAGATCTAGCTATATAATAGGAAATGACTAAAAATTGGGTGTGCCGTTTCCTATTCAAGGTTTGAGGCACGAAATTTGCAACCATTTTATAAGATGAGTATGGGGTAAAAAGAAAGACAATAGTGATTATATGGAATTAATGTTTTATTACCTACGCAATGCAATTATAGAAAGTCCAATAAATCATTCGACTGGCTGGGGGTCGATGGTTTGGCAGTAGGGGTTAAAACCGATCCACTATATCCTACAGGTTGTTTGGGGGCCATTGGAGTCATGGAAAATGAGCTTGGAGGTGGTGTACCAGCAGGTGTAGCCGATTGGAAATCCAGAAACTCATCTTTCCCAAAAGTTCCTTCCAAAGTGTTCAATAAGTTTCTTGTGGATTTGGATTCGGTTTGCTCAGTGGCACCAAATGACAACCCTGAAGGTTTAGGCTCATTTCTCAATTTCAAAGGTTTGGCTTGTCTTCGAGGTTGCAAAACAAAAGAATCATCCGAATAGGGACTGGAAGAATTATGTGTAGAAGAATTAGTCGTCCTTGGGGTTGGCCTGTTCATTCTCGAATTCATGGGTCTTGTGTCTGTCAGCCTAGAATTCATAGAATTTGACTGCCTCAAATTAGTTCTTGGTTTATTTCCTGTAGGTGTCATAATGTCTGTTTTAGGCCCAACAGCCATACCATCTAAGTTCCCAGATTTGATACTTTGTGTGTTTATGAGGGAATCAAAGTTCGAGGATTGGAGAGTATTTACAGGTTTCTCGGGAACTTTAGTTGGCAAGTCAGGTAATTTCTTATTTACCAAATAAGTTTGAATTTCATTAATTGATTTCATATAAGTTTTGAATTCAGATTGGGTACAATCATTACATCCGAATACCAACTTTAAACAAATAGGTAATATAGATTCCACAACGGTTTCTAAATCTAACAGGATATGATCGTTTTTACTTAATTTGGTAAAAAAATTTAAAATAGATCCCACAATTCGTTTGTCTCGACTCTTTAAATTCTGAAAGATTGGTAACAACTGTTCTTTAACAATGCTTTTATCAATAACTTGCTTATCAACTACATCTTCAAAAACTTTGACAGTTAACAATTTAGTAGTTAAGATAGTAGTTGTTTTAAATACTTGGCAAATTAGTGGGAAAAAAGTATTTTTAATGTATGGGAAATCAAATTTGGAAATAAATAGCCCAATTTGCTCTAAAAACAAATCCTGTAATTTAACTTGTTCTTGCTTATAATATTCTTCATCAGATGGGAAAGTAAGAATCAAAGAACAAGAATGTTTTATCATACTAGAAAAATCTTTGTCATTTACCTTCTCCAATAGTATGGGAATATTCTCTACAAATGTTAATCTGGCTCTGACAGAAAATTTAATGATAGGATCAAAATAATTATTATCCTTTTTGGATTTTTTAGTTTCCACTCGAAGCAAAGAATCAAATATCCTATCCTGGAAAGTTAAATGGGATAAACCAGACCCTATTTTGAAAATGACTGATAATACAAGACAAATTAAATCTATTTTGGAAGAATTTTTTTGATCTTCCTTGGTACTAACGTTTAACTCAGTTTTTAACAATTCTATAAGTAAAGGTAAAAGTTTAGCTGTCTTAAAATTCGATGGGAATTTATTCAAAAAAACAGTACCATCTTGAACTTCTAATAACCCTTTCAAAAACACTAACTTATCGTCTAACGATTTGGTGGAAAACTCATCTACAAACCACATGGCTTTGATAAGACTACCATTAAAAATATCACTATCAATCAATTGGTCAATAGTTAATCTATCATTAGGGTATCTGGCCAAAATCGATGGAAATACTCTATACAATTGTTCAGGAATATCTTTCAAAACATATTTCAAATCTGCCAATCTGTGATTGTAGAATTTATTTTCAAACTTTCGGAATTCTGCTTTAAAATCATTTATACTAGCAGAATCAAATCCATTGATTATGTAAGTCCCTTGATTATATATGAAATAAATTAAACATCCTAAAGCCCATATGTCGTTCCCAAAATGCAATTTCAGTTGATTATCAACAATCAACTCTGGTGGTGTGAAGTTCAAATTCATGTTGACAAATGGAACAATCGAAGTGTTATTCATAATAAAATAGTTTTCCCTTTCTTGAGGTGATATTTCATTTAAATTCTGTAGAAACCTGAATCCGGCCAACTTCCAGTCACCTTGTTGATTAATAAATATTGACAGTGGTTGTAAATTTAGATGAATAATAGAACAATAGTTATGAAGAAACTGAACCCCCTTACAAACTTCCAATAAACCTTTTTGTTTACTCAACTCGTCAAGACTCTCAATATTCACTGTGAGTAGATTATCCACCACAGGCTCAGATGCAAATAAAAACTTCAGTTTGGTCTCTTCCAAAACTTCAAAAATGGTCAAAAGCTGTGGGTGCTTTAATTTAGCCATCTGGGCCACTTCAAACTTAATCAATTCATAGCATTCGCTTATAACCACTTTAGGATTCTTGGTATTGGCCATATTTGAGCATAGTTTATGTATTGTAGATTCAAATTTGGTCTTGTCAAATATAAACACGGATGCAAGTTTGCCGGAACTATTGTGCTTAGCTGGGTAGATATACCACGGTTCCGATACAAATGTGGGGTTGTTCAGTACGTCATAGCTGGCCCTTATTCCAGACTTAAACACTGATTTAAACATGTAGACGAAATTGGGCCGCGAAATCGAATATTTTTCAACTTTATTTTACAATCTATGGAATTATTGGAGGAAGACTATAAACATTCAGCCGATAGGTTGGATAGACCATCACAGTATTTAATTAAAAAAGCCGTACGCAGGCAGAACTTTGATAATTTACAAAAATCCTTAACGTCCAAAACCGTTTATGTCGGGAATTTGTCAAATTTCACCACCGAAGAGCAGTTATTTGAATTATTCCTGAAATGTGGCAGTATAGATAGAGTGATTATGGGATTAGATAGAAACAAGCTTACTCCATGTGGATTTTGTTTTGTTATTTATAAAGAAATTGAAGGATCTTTGAATGCCATGAAATATTTGAAGGACACAATCTTGGATAATCAAACTTTGGAGATTGATTTGGATCCTGGGTTTAGAGAAGGAAGACAATTTGGTAGAGGTGCTTTTGGAGGTCAAGCTAGTCAAGAAGCTTCAGAATCGGGTGGTAATAACAGAGGAGGATTTGGTTTCAGAGGTAGAGGAAGAGGTAGAGGAAACTTCAGAGGTGGAAGAGGTCACTTTCGAGGTAGAGGAAATTTCCGTGGTAGGGGAAATTATAGGGGTGATAGTTATATTGGTGGAGCCAATGGACTGGGCAATGGAAATTTCTCAGGCCAAAGTTTTAATTAACATGTATATTAACAAAAGAATTGAAATATATAGTATCTAGATTGATATTCTGGAAAATTCTTGTGGAAGTCCGGCTTCTAGTATCTTCCTTGAAAGTAACTGACAGGAACGTAAAGATCAGATTCTTTAAGTCCATTATGTTCTTCCAAGTTTCTTACGTGCCATCCTATATGATCAAGATCATGTTTGATATCATCGATTTCTTTATATTTGGAATCAATAAAATATGGTTGCAAAACAAATTTACTTGCTAATGGAGGAACTGACAATCCGGCAATCAACCCTAATACTGTAGGAGACTTAAACATAAATTTAAAATTTACAAACTTTGATATCAAAATGTAGTGAGGGTAAAAGGTGGGGAATTGTTCCCCTTTTTATGTGAGGAATTGACAGCCCGGAAAACCTGGGGATTTACGGATCGAATAATAAACATGAGAATAAAGAATAACGCCAAATGTATACAATTCAATTTATACAATGTATAAATTTATACTCTAATTAACTATAACACTTGTTTACCTCCATACAAACTTCTCCACTCTTCAATCTTCTTTTCGTCGATTCTCTTGAACAAATATTGAGCTTTACCGATACAGTGGCCACCTTGTAAGAAAAAGTCAAATTTGTCTGGGATAGATAAAGATGGAGCGTTCAAAATTTGATAGATTTGTTCTGAAGTGTCTGGAATGAAAGGATAAACGACACTAGCTACCAAGTAAACCAAATTCAAACCAACCCCGATAACAGCATCAGATTTGTCTGGTGAATTTTCGTATAATGAATTGTCCAATTTATTGTCTTGTAAGAATTGATTACCACGAGCAGAAATAGCCATTGCTAATTCCAAACCACGACGTAAACTAACAGCTTCCATTGTTTCCAAATAACTGGCCAACAATTTTTGAATGTCCTGTTCAAACTCAGCATAATTAGGAATATGTTTAGGATCAAATTGAGGAATAACTCCATTATATTTAGCAACCACAAATTTAACAATTCTATTAACAAAGTTACCCAAGTTAGCCAATAATTCAGAATTATTCTTAGCAACAAAATCATTCCATGAAAATTGAGAATCTCCAGATTCTGGTCTGATAGATGCCAAATAATATCTCCATACAGAAGCTGGGACCTCAGTATCCTTAGCGTTATTACCGAAAACACCGACCCCTCTTGATTTAGAGAATTTACCTCCTTCATATTGTAAATATTCTGTGGTACTAAGATGGTGGTTTTTGGTCCAGTTTTCTCCGGTACCTATTTGAGAAGCTGGGAAAACAACAGTGTGGAAAGGAACGTTATCCTTACCCATAAATTGATACAATTGAACGTGTTCTGGGTTCTTCCACCATTTAATCCAATTGTGAGTAGAACCTCTGTTCTTGAAATAGTTGGCGGTAATAGATACATATCCAATAGTAGCATCAAACCACACGTACAAAACTTTTTCTTTGAATTTCTCTAAAGGAACTGGAGTACCCCAGACTAAATCTCTGGTAATACATCTTGGTTCTAAGCCTTGTTTCAACCAGGTATTGGTAATGGTCTTAGTGTTTTTAGACCAGGCACCCTTTTCAGATGCTTCTTCTACCCACACTTTCAAAGGTGCTTCCAAATCGTTCAACTTAAGATATATATGGGTAGAGTTTCTAGGAACAGGGGTGGAATTATCAACCTTACAATGAGGGTTAATCAATTCAAAAGGATCCAACAAAGCACCACATTTATCACACTGATCTCCTCTAGCGTCATCATATTGACACTTAGGACAAGTACCTTCAACAAATCTGTCGGCTAAAAATGACTTGTGAGTTTCACAGTACAATTGTTCAGTGGTCTTTTCTTCTAAATAACCATTGTCGTATAACTTCATGAAAATATCTTGGGCAATTTCGGTTTGTAAATCAGTGGTAGTTCTTCCAAAGAAATCAAACCCAATATTAAACCATTTGTATACTTCAGCATGAAGAACATAATACTTATCACACAATTGTTTAGGAGTTACTTTTTCTTCCAAAGCCTTAGTTTCAGTGGCAGTACCGTATTCGTCAGTTCCACATATGAATAATGAGTTATAGTTTCTGGCTTTGGTATAACGAGCATAGATATCGGCGGACAACACTGATCCAATAATATTACCTAAATGGGGAACATTATTCACATAAGGTAAGGCGGAGGTGATTAAGATATTTCTTTCATTTGGTCTTGGTAAAATACTGTCATCAGCACTTTTCACAGAAACTCCTTGTTTAACATTTTGAACTCCAGTATTCTCAGCTTTTTCTCTGGCTACCTTAGTGATAGAATGGGTGGATAAAATGGCTTCCGCAACTTCAGGAATGGCT
Source organism: Yamadazyma takamatsuzukensis (assembly GCA_030572035.1). Classification (NCBI taxonomy): domain Eukaryota; kingdom Fungi; phylum Ascomycota; class Pichiomycetes; order Serinales; family Debaryomycetaceae; genus Yamadazyma; species Yamadazyma takamatsuzukensis. The sequence goes on along the minus strand of JAJLZF010000002.1, from coordinate 737,879 downwards.
GCAAACTCGGTAGCCCATTTGCTTAAGCTAGACTCGGAAGTAACATCCTTAAGAAAGGGGTAAATGGAACCAAACAAAATTATTTGGGAAGCTGTTAATTCCGGTTTAGAGAATGGTGAGAATTCCTTAGTAATGAAAAAAACTACCTCTTCCTTTTTACCAGCCTTTAAAGATTCATAAAGAACAGTTTCTTCCTTTTCAACAAAAGGATCTTGTTTAAAATCTTTCAAAAGATACTTGACAATTGCATTTGGTTCGTATAATTCAAAAGTACTGGATTTATCCTTTAATTTGAATGGTGAGTCATCTTCAGTATTAATGGTTAATTTTTTATCAGCAGTTTTGGCAGCCACTGAAAGCTTTAAGTTCTTTATCAATGAAAGAACACTATTGCCTTTATCACCAAAGAGTTCTAATGTACTCATGTTTTACTTGATGGGATCACTAGGGTTGATGGTGAAAAAATTTCGACTGCGCGATAGGTAAGAATAATGAGATCTGTTAGCCGTGGCTTGCATGGTACTTGTAGAAGGCGAACGCCATGGAACGCAATTGTTTCAGGAAGAAAAGAGCCCGGTGGAGGTTTGAGATACACAGTGAAAGATAACATACTAACGGAAGATATAACAACAGCAGCGTCCGAAATCCTATCGAATTTCCAAAGTCCATTCAGGGCTACCGTCATAGATATTTTAGAGAAGTCCAATTATTCTTATGTGGGTAAAACCAATTTGGACGAGTTTGGTATGGGATCTTCTACCACCCATTCCATTTTTGGACCCACTTTCAATCCTATGTTTCCAAAAGGTGAGTATAATGTTGGAGGGTCGTCTGGTGGTTCTGCAGCTAGTGTAGCAGCTGGTGAATGTGACTTTTCCCTTGGAACAGACACTGGGGGTTCAGTAAGACTTCCAGCCAGTAATTGTGGAATTTACGGGTTCAAACCATCTTATGGAAGAATTTCAAGATGGGGAGTTATTCCGTATGCTCAAACTCTAGATACTGTGGGGATTATTTCAGCACATCTCAACATAATTTCCAATGTATTTGAAACGTTGGACCAATTTGATGCTAAAGACCCAACGTCCCTTCCTGTTGAAACCAGAAATGAAATATCAATTGCTACACAAAAAAGAGACATTGATAGACAGGGGAAGTATGTTTTTGGTATACCACAAGAACTACTAGTGGAAGAACTTACCGAGGAAAGCAGAGCCAAGTTAACAGAATTTGCATCCAAGTTGATTGACTTGGGATATAAAGTGGTACCGGTATCGTTATCCTCCATTAACAAACTGTTACTGGCGTATTATACTATAGCTACTGCTGAGGCAGCTTCGAATTTGTCCAGGTACGATGGTATAAGGTATGGGAAATCACAAGATTCAACCATTGGTGCTGAAGAAACAGTTAGTACCAATAGATCACTGGGATTTGGAGATGAAGTCCAAAGAAGAATCATACTTGGTAACTTTACCATCTCTTCAGAGTCTGGTGACCACTATGCCAAAGCTACAAAATTACGTGAACACTTGGTAAATGAATTCAACAGTGTTTTTTACTTACCCAATTTGTTAACATCTACAAGTTCAGAATTTGGAGTCCCCACAAATTGTGATTTTTTGATTTCTCCAACTACAATAACCAAACCAATGGAGGTAAAAGAGTTTTTAAAAAGAGAACAAGAGAATTTACTAGAAAGTTATACCAACGATATTTTATCAATTCCAATGTCATTGGCAGGATTACCTACCATCACAGTTCCTATAAAGGATGCTGATAGTAACATCTCCACCCAGGGAGTACAAATAGTGGGCCAATATGGAGATGATAAAACACTTTTGAAAATTATAGATCAGATAACCTTGTAAATATAAAATATATTCAATAGACTTTATAAAGTATGAAGTTGAATGTCATAACATCATGAAAACTAAAAACAAACTGTTTATATACAGTGGAATTCTATTGGTAAGATAACTTTGTTGAAAATTAATCTTAGTACGAAGAGGTTACTTTCTTCCTAACAACGTCAAAAACTCTTCTCTGGTCTTTTGTTGCTCTCTAAAACAACCCAACATGCAACTGGTGGTTGTGGAAGACCCCGACTTTTGAACACCACGACTAACCATACACATATGAGTGGCTTCAATTACCACAGCTACACCTCGTGGTTTCAACATGGCACTAAGAGCCATGGCCACTTGTTTGGTCAACCGTTCTTGAACTTGAAGTCTTCTGGCATACATTTCTGTTAATCTGGCCAATTTGGACAATCCTAAAACTCTTTTGTTAGGAATATATCCAATATGAGCCTTTCCAAAAAATGGTACTAGATGATGCTCACATAAAGAATTAATCTCGATATCTCGAACAATCACCATTTCATCGTGGTTCTCTTCAAACACAGCTCTTTTGATAACATCTCGAATATTGTCTTCATATCCTTTAGTGAAGAAAAGCATGGCACGAGCATATCTTTCTGGAGTCTCAAGTAATCCTTCCCGGTTAACATCTTCACCTAATTCATGCAAAATGGTTTTCACAGCTCCAGCTATACGTAATTCTCTGGCTTTACTTTCTTCCTCGGTTTGGTCTATACGTCCTCTGGCACCCAAAGATGGCCATGACAATCCATCACTGTCAATTGGTGGGTTTAACGTACAAGGAGAAGCGACTCTCGTTTGAAGTGGAGTGCCGTAGTTGGTAAACCTATAAGGCTCATCTTCTGCTAACCTTGATCTCTTCAAAGGTAAAACTGATTTCGGGGTGGTAATATACTCTTGCTTCCCACCAGAAGAAGAGTCACTACCAGATGAGGCATTTCCATTCACATGACCATCGGACCCAGTCATATTTTCCGATCCCATAGATTGAGGTTTTGAAATTATCTCAAATTTTCATTATCAATTTTTTTCTCGCTGTGGCACATGACATGAAAAATTATACGAGCGCAGTTTTTTGAATGTATGCTTTACTATAAACTATTAAATGCCAACGAGGTCATGATTTCATAAGACGATTTGTTCAATGTATTCATAGACAATTATTATAAAGTTGTACTAAGATTACGCAAAAGGATTCAACACTCTAACAGTCAAACAAGGGAGGGCCATACCAATCTCAGCTCTTATCAATACTGGCACTTCTGATAACTCTTTGATCTCTTGAATGTGATTTCCTCCTTCCTGTCTTACAGTAAGGTTACGCAAGTAAGGTGCTAAACTTGGAGACGTTTCACCACCTACAAGCGCAGATGAATTAGTTCTGACATTCTTAGGAATGGCTTCATGAGTGGGTGAGTTAGGTAATGATTTAGCACTAGGATCATTTGCTGGTGCACTTTGAGTAGGAATCGTAACCGTAGGAGGAGTTAATTTCAAATCTGCCAATTTTTTAAGAATGGCTTCTGTAGAATTACTCTTTTTATCCAAACCAGATTTACTCTGAAGTTTCGCTGCTTCCGCAGAAGAAGTTCTGTACTTATTCTTAATGGATGATCTGTAAGATAATGAGGATTGTTCATCTGGTGGAATGTATGTGGCAGAGTCAACTCCTTTATCCCAATACAATTCCAAGACTCTTTTGAATTTATCAAATTCAGCCTTTACCAAAGGAAGTTGGTCACCATGAACACGTTTTTCTACACCAAACTCAGGAATAAAAACATCAAAAGATGACTCATACACTTGGACAACAGTTCCCATACACAATAACTGGCCAGCACTTTCGCTAACACCATTAATAGTTTGGGACAATAATAAATGCAGAGCTTGCTCTTGAGCATTGGCAGCACAGTCTTTCTTGAAATTACAATAATCAGCAATGGCTTTCAAACCATCAAGATCAGGAATTTTTTCTTCATAATTGTCAGTAATGATGGACTTCAACTGTCTATGAACAACAATGTCAGCATATCTCCTCAAAGGTGAGGTAAAATGGGTATAAAGGGGTAAGTTGAAATAGTAGTGGCCATAACTATCGGGATCCTGTTTTCCAGCAATATAGTATTTCCCTCTGTTCATACACTTGTACAATAAGATTTCCACACATTGTCTTTTAACAGTGTCATCAATAGCCAAGATGGATCTCTGCAAAGTTGAAGAATCAGTGGTATCAATTTTAAATCCCAAATTGGCAGCCTTTCTAACAAAAGTTTCCATCTTCAGTAAAGTTGGAAGAGGATGACGACGTAATAATGCCCGATCACCAACCCCAGCATGAATCTTAGCGGCAATAGCACTATTAACTTTATGAGAAATTTCATTAATGATATCTGCTGTTCTACTATCTTTGAAAATATTCAAATCTAACCTGACTTTTTCATCATCCAATTGATCTAATAACGTCAAATTAGGAGTAATATCTAATTCACGATCATTAAGTCTTTGACGACGGAATTCTTTGGCAATCAAGTTGAAGGTCTTGATATAATCAGATGTAGCTGAAGAAACACCATCAATGGATTCCCCACCAAGTATTGAATCCACAGAATCATAATTAACAACTTGATTGGGTACAATTACCGATTCATGAATGTAGAGATCTTCCACTTCAAAATTGGTGGTATCAATTTCAAAAACCACAGAAATGGCAAGATTCTTTTCATTTTCTTTGAAAGAAATAACATCATTAACTTGAGGGGGTAATAAGTGGGCAGCCTTTTGAGGTAAAAACACTGAAGAAGATCTCTTTTTGGCCTTTCTATCTAACACGGAACCGGCTTCAATGAAGTATGTGACGTCAGCCACATGGAAACCTAACTCTATTTTGGTATTGGAGGTCCGCTTGACATGCAAAGCATGGTCCACAAATTGATCATTTGGAGTAAACGCAATAATGTAATCATAAAAATACTCAGTTCTATTGGAATTTTCCAATTCTTGTTCAATACTTGGTAATTCATCCACAAAAGAATCAGAAATACCTTTTTCAGCATCATCACTGGGGTATTCATCACACAAAAAGTTGTTGTCTCTCAAAATAGCATCAATCTCGGTCTCTGGGTCTTCAATCTTCCCCAACTTATTAACCAAAGTACCAAAAGGATGTAAAGAGGTGATGGGCCATCTTTTAATGGTGGCAATAAATAAGTCATTAGCGTATCTCTCATGATTTTCAACAAAGTCTCTAGGTGCTTGTTCAGTTGGAATGGCAATCAAGGGAACCTTTTTATCGGTTGGTTTAAACCAAACAATTTTTGGAGCTCTAGGAGTTTGAACCGAAGATTCTTTTCCATCCTTTTTATCCCTAGCAGCTTGAGCAGCTTGGGCGGGTCTCAATAATCCCAAAGTACCTGCAAATAATTGGTTTCCAATACGATCAACAACCGCAACAACATGTCCAGCATATAAAGGTTTGACGTCGTCATTGATTTCTTCCTCTTCCACCAAAAGTAAAGATTGACCCTCAACTTCTACATCATCGTTCTTTTTCATGGTAGGTCTCTGTTTCAAAGAACCTCTTCTAGTAACACCAGAATCGTTCCCATCATTGTCAGCCTTATCATGATCCCCAGAATTAGAAGGTAAGCTGGTGGCATCATTATGAATATCATCATTCAAAACGGAAGTGGAAGTTTTAGAGTAATTTGTATCTTTTCTTCTCTTTTTCTCTTCCTTTTCCTTCTTGGATTCCCAAACTTCATCAACGACTAATAATTCAATGGCAACAAAGTCACTTTCTAAAGCACGGTTACGATCTTTTGAACCACAAATGAAAATATCGGCATCTAACAACCCATCAGTGGAAACATAAGCATCGGATCTGTTCTTCTTGTTGACTCTTAAAGTACCTGTAACCAATCTCCCATCATTGATTAACTCTGGTAAGGATGATTGAGGTAAATAAGGAGCAAAAAGTGATTTTCTACCGTTAGCATTCCCACCATTATTGTTTTTGGAATTTGGAGGCATAAATTGAGCAAGTGAAGAAACTGAACCTCCCCCATAAGAACTGTTACGAGGTCTATGACCAGGAACAAACTGGGAAGGAGGTTCCAATTGTGAAGCCTGCCTTTGATGATTTTGCAGTTGTTGACTTCTCCAGTTATTGTTCATATTAGCGTTTCCATTAGGATCAAAATTTCTGGAACCGCTTCTATAGTGCGATGACCCCCGTCTTTGGTGGCCCCTTTCAGGGCTCTGACTAATAGTGAAATTTGGAGTTGGAGGAAGCAAAGCATTTTTATCTGGAGGGAATTTAAATGTTTGTTGTCCATAAGCCAATGATCTTGATCTGCCATGAGAGGAATTTGAAGGCGATGAGCTCAAACGCGGGGAAGAACTGTCACTATCAACATCCGAACCGGCATTAGCAGGAAACTTAAAGGATCCGATGCTTTCCGAATCATTAGTGCTGGGAGGATTGATTGGACTACTGTTTGACGAAGAAGGACTTAAAGACGTTTTATTATTTTGTCTTTGACTAGCAGCCGCTTTAATGGCTTCATTCAAGCCCAAAGAATGTCTTCTATTATGGCCCATATTAGGATTGGAAGCCGAGCCGGTCCGTCTATGGCCTCCACCACCCCCATTGTTGGAATTGGTATTAGAATTGATCGATGAGGATCTTGAATGAGATCTATAGTTTGAAGGAGGGGCCAATTCAGAAGGACTTTGATTTCTGGGGATATATTGCTGCTGAGAAGGTTGTTGAGGAGGTTGCTGATGTTGTTGTTGTTGCAATTGCTGTTGTTGCTGTTGCATCAATTGCTTCTGTTGAGCTTGAACAGCTTCCAATTGACGTTGAAGATTATATTGTTCAACCATCAAATTGGTCAATTCACTTGGTGATCGTCTATGAGCTATATGTAACTTTTTAGGTTTTTTGGAAGATCCTGTGGATCCTGGAATGTTTAAATTATCGTTTCCACTCATTATGCTGCTATAAGTTTTAGGTTTAAGCTAATATTAAAAGCTAAAGATGAAGGATTCTATAACCAAGGGCAAATTAAAAATTATCTATGAGTATGACGGAACTAGAATGTTCAATGATCAATCAAGTTAAGGTCTTGTAAAGATTGATATGTTTGAAAAAGGGTCTGATGAACAAGGTGTCAAAAAAAAAAATTAAAACCCAGGTTTAGGTGTTGGCAATTAACCTCGTAAAGGCAATTATATCAATTGGCGAAAAAACACTTGTAAATGGGACGTTTCAATGAATTGATTAACCCCGCTAATGATTGGACGTTTCTTCTTTTTAATTTGGTTTAAAAAGAATGAATTTTAAAAAAACAACCCCGAATTTTCCACTGGGAACCAACAAGAATGACTGAGGGAGATTTTTCCAACCTCCTGAATGGTTTTTTAGAAAAGGAAATTTATCCGCGGGGCACGACACCCAAGTTTTTCTGTGGTTTTCTTCACTACTGCGCAAAACCCTAACACCATAAACGGGCTTCCTAGGTCTATAAATAGAAATAAAGAGGTTTACGTGGTACAAATAAGTTGGTTTACTAACAATTTACTTAAACTTAATCACTAAACTTGGAGTCTTTACAATGCTTGCTGTACTAAGTATACAATAGTCCCTGACTACCGGTTAACGCTACATGCAGAGACGACCTCATGTTGGTAGGTAAGTGGTGCGATGAATTTGACATAAGCCTACGTTGATAAGAATAAGAATGCATAGGATTTACGATGTATTATGAAGTGGTGCATGCATTTCGCTTATACTCTCTTGAATTTATATTTTACACTTCAATCTTTACCACTTCGGATTGTAAAGTTGCAGTATCAAATATTATTATTTCCCCTGTATGGTCAAATCTTGGAATGCTGAAAACTTTAACTTTAACATTTCCCAAGGTTAAATCTTGACTGGAGTATTTGTCTTGATTACCAACAAAATAAACTTTAGGAGTTTCATTTGTTAAAACGAATGGATCATAATTATCAAATGGGTAACAGTATAATGTGTCTGGAGCGGAAGGTGCAATATTTTGACACTTCAACATGAATTCCATAATTTCTACAGTAATATTAGGGGTTTCTAATCTCTCAGCGCTCAAGTATTTCTTTATATCATCAATGTTTTGTCCTGAACTCCCTAAAAATCTTATATTGTCAAGTTCTATCCAACTTGGATTGGTTAACGGTTCAATATTACTACCAACATAATTTTTATTGGATGCAAAGAATGATTTGTGTAGCTTCTGTTGAGGAATACAAATGTCAGTGGGATCCAGATCCCCTGGCATTATAGATATATTACATGAAATCAATAATTCACTGATAAATTGATCAAACATTTTCAAAGATTCGCCCGAAAATTTCGATACATTTTTAGACCCATAATTATTCAGGGTGAAATAATCATCACTATCTTTCTCTTCAATTTCTTTTAACGAACTTCCAGCTATTACTATATTTGATATTTTTGATACTTCGTCACTGTCATTTAAAGTTCCTTGTAAATATTGTTTTAATAATTCCAACTTAATACTATAACTGGGAGCTTCTGATATCCCCAATCCTGATATGAATGCAATTTTTTTACCACTAGGAGGTGCAAGTTCTTTTTGAGGGGCAACATCAGGATAAACGATATCAATAATTTCAAATATACCGGGTTGTAATTCAATTCCTAAAACAGCAATAATGGCTCCAGTGGTAAGAATATGTTTTTGAAAAACATCTTGCCCTTGTAAAATGGCTCTACCTGATTCATCTTCCAACATTACAACACCATCGTTCTCACTTCCAGTACTACTAATATAAGATTTGGGCTGCTTAGGTAAAACATCATCAGTCCCCGTCTCCACATCTTTAAAAATATCCAATTTATTTTTCAAATCAATAAATACTGTACCACTCACCCAACACAATTGGTTACTGGAAATATTCAAAACTTTGTCTACACGAGAAATTGTCTTCCCATCAATTTTCTTTTGCCCCGTCCCCCATTTCTTTATGGCTTCTTCATCTACTCGCTTCTTTAGTTTCGAAAGTCTGTACTGGTACATCGAGAAGAACTGCTGATCGTATCTTCTGCCATTTGTAATTAAATTAAAAGCATCCTTCTTGTCATAGTCTTCAGAAACATTCAAGGCTGTCCTGGTCTTATTTATATCCTCAGCATCATCTTGCTTTATATAATCTTGATAGTTTGTCATATTGATCAAGTATGAATAAAAACGCGCTTGGTCTGCGCGTTGAAAAAACCAATCACTGAAAGGTAAGATAATCAAGAACTGATACCGCTACACATTTTTGAAAGATAGCTCTATACAATTTAACCGATTTCACTAAGTTTCATTTATTAAACTATTACATTGCGTCATGTCTATTTACGTTTTTGCTTTTTATGCTTCTTATCTAATGACTTCCCACTAGCACCGATGGTTATGTTAACTTTTGGAGGTACATCAAACCCAAATGATTTAGCCACTTTAACCAAATCCAACTTGTCTATTTGATAGACTGTTTTTAAATGATGTGAAGCGTAAGCTTGTAAATAAGATCTATAACCATCTTTAGCGGATTGGTGTAACCAATAATTACTCTTAATCAACTTAGATAATTGGGATTGAACATTGGCAATCTTATTTGTAGGGAATTCATATTCGTTTAATGGAACATTGGCAGCCTTTAAGTATCTTAAGAATCCCAATTCAGATGGGGTTAAAAACATTAATGATTTACCCTTACCACTAGTACCTCTAGCAGTTCTACCCACTCTATGAATATAATCTCTTGGATCATCTGGAGGATCAAATTGAATGATCCAATCAACATCAGGAATATCTAACCCTCTGGCAGCAACATCTGTACATATTAATATACCTTGTTTGGCATTACAGAATTCAAAAAACGTATTGGTTCTCTTTTGTTGCTTTTGTTTACCGTGTAAGTCCAACACTGGTAAATCTATATAGTTTAATAATTCACCAAAATATTTGACACAGTTACATGAAGACAAAAATACAATTATTTTCTTTTTAACGTTTCTCTTCAAAAATGAAAATAAAAGTAAGAATCTTTTATCAGATTCACATACAACATAACCTTGTTCTAACCCATCGGCTGTAGAAACTTCTGATTCTGGCACCACATTTATATACAATGGGCCTGGTCTCAAAGATATTCTGGCTAAATCTTCCACTTTAGTAGTTTGAGTGGCAGAAAATAACATTGTTTGTCTTTCTTCTTCAGGTAAGATTTTAATAATTTGTTTCATTTCTTCTTCAAATCCAATTTCCAAGATTCTATCAGCTTCATCAATAACCAAAGCTCTCAAATTTCTAAAAACAAATCCTTGAGTGTTTTGTAAATGATCCAATAATCTTCCTGGTGTGGCAACTAAAAGATTTACACCTTTTGCTAATTTTTCAGCTTCTTGTCTTCTGTTAGCCCCTCCAATAACAATACCAAAGGTTTGACTGTGATGTGCCATTAACTCTCTGGCAACACCAAAAATCTGTAATGCTAATTCTCTAGTGGGTGAAATAATAATAACCCCAGTACCATTTCTAGGTTTGAACTTTAAAGAATACAACATTTCAATGGCAGGAATTAAAAAAGCCAAAGTTTTACCAGATCCAGTTTTGGCAGCACCTAAGACATCACGACCGGCTAATAATGGGGGTATGGTCTTGGCTTGAACTTTTGTCATGGTTTTAAATCCCATATCTTGAATAGCTTTTAAGGTTGGTTCTGATAATGAAGCTTCGTCAAAATTGTAGTTGACATCTTCCTCTTGGGCAGTTTCGGTGGTTTTTTGCACTTCGGGCTTAGGAACATAATCTTCAACATTTTGTTTCTTGGATTTTTTACTACTTTCTGGATCTTTTACATCTTCTCCTAATAATTCAGCTACTTCAGCAAAATCATCATCTAATTCATCCACTAATTTTTCATTGTCTGCTTCTGAATCTGAACTAACATCGTCATGAGTTCTTTTTGTAACTTTAGCATCCTTGCTCTTCACAGGTTTGCTGACTTGCTTACTCTTCTTACCCATAGTTGAAACTTCTGAATATCTCATCTCATCTCACTGATTTTTTTTGGTGTGAAGACGAGGGACTGCACACAGACCAGGATTGATTTCTCAAATCTGAGCTTTCCAGAGCCGCAAGAGTCATAGCTAATACCCTTAAATATTGACACTATGGCTAACTATGATGTTAATTCGACCAAATCATACATGCAGGCTATGCTGCCGATGATTCTGACTTTAGAATCCCTTGATTTCTTGGGTAAACAGCTCCCTAGAATGGACAATGAGCATGAGAAGATCACACCGTTAGATAAAATCTTACCCAAGTTCACCCAAATATCAACAGCATTTGTTAATAGTATAAAAGATGATAGAAGCATAGAGAAGAAAGTAATATCAGAAATTCAACTGGAATTGAGCCGAATTTCCCAGGCCAACAATAGTGGAGAATTGTTTGAGGTTGTAAAGAATATGTTAAACGATAGTACCAGAGATGAAGAACTACAGTCATCTTTGTTTGATATTCTTGGGTTCGAAGAGTTTGAGTTGATTTCCAAAATCATCCAGAACAAGTCTTCCATTTTAACATACAATGAAAGTGATAGTCCCGAACTGGAGGACGTTTCTCAGTTTATGAGTCCCGAACAAAGGGTGCAGTTTTTACTTGATAATCAAAACCGTGGTAAGAATGAAAAGCTTACTCCTAGAGTTTCAAATAATCAGTACCCCCATGTATATAAAAAAGAAGACGTGGGACAATTCATGGCCGCCATAGGGAAGAAACTTGCCCTTCCAGCTGGATCCACAAGAACATCTTTTCCTACCTATGAAGAACTTGTGATACCGCATCCTGATAAACAGGAAAATAGATGGATTTCTGACAAACAATTAGTGGAAATCAAAAACTTGGATTTCCTCTGTAGAGGAACTTTTCAAAACTATAAAAGTTTGAATAAAATGCAAAGTCTAGTATTTCCCGTAGCATATAATACCAACGAAAACATGTTAGTCTGTGCTCCCACTGGTGCTGGTAAAACAGATGTGGCAATGTTGGCTATTCTTCGTGCAATTGACCAGTTTACCACCGAGACCGTGGATGAAGATGGAGATATGAATATTGATATAGATTATGAAGCATTCAAAATTATCTATGTGGCTCCTTTGAAATCTTTGGCCGCTGAAATCGTGGAAAAGTATTCAGAAAAATTGAGATGGTTAGGTATCAATGTTAGAGAATTAACAGGTGATATGCAACTAACCAAACAAGAAATCATGAATACTCAAATTATTGTTACCACCCCTGAAAAATGGGATATCGTTACAAGAAAACTGACTGGCGATACTGAGTTAGTCTCCAAGGTGAGACTTTTAATCATCGATGAAGTTCATCTTTTACATGAAGATAGAGGTTCTGTGATTGAAACCTTGGTGGCTAGAACCTTAAGACAAGTGGAAAGTAGTCAACTGATGATCCGTGTCGTTGGGCTTTCGGCCACTTTGCCAAATTACATTGATGTGGCTGATTTCTTGGGGGTTAATAGGCAAGCAGGAATGTTTTACTTTGATCAGTCTTTTAGACCTGTACCTTTAAGACAAGATTTGATAGGGGTTAGAGGTAAAGCTGGATCTAAAACAGCCAAAGAAAATTTGGATAATGTATCCTATGATAGATTGGCAGAATATGTCAGACAAGGTTTACAAGTGATGGTTTTCGTTCACCAAAGAAGAGAAACTATCAACACGGCACGGGGCTTTATTTCTAAAGCTAGCGAGTACGGAGAACAAAGTTACTTTGATTGTAGTGAGAATGAAAGCTATGATAAATATAAACGAGAAATGGGAACCAAAAATAGAAACAAAGATATGAAAGAATTGTTTCAGTATGGATTTGGAGTTCATCATGCTGGTATGTTGAGATCTGATCGTAACCTTACTGAAAAAATGTTCACCAATGGAGCTATCAAAGTTCTTTGTTGTACTGCTACATTAGCTTGGGGGGTCAATCTTCCAGCAGCAGTGGTTATTATCAAGGGTACTCAAGTCTATGATGCCAAGCAAGGTGGTTATACTGATTTGGGAATTTCAGATATTTTACAAATTTTTGGTAGAGCCGGTAGACCTCAGTATGAAAATTTTGGTACCGGTATTCTTTGTACTACAAGTGATAAGCTTGATCATTATATTTCATTGATAACTCAACAGAACCCAATTGAATCACGTTTAAGTGCAAAACTTGTGGATAATTTGAATGCTGAAATATCTCTTGGTACTGTAACCAATGTTGACGAAGGTATCCAATGGTTGGGTTACACTTATATGAATGTGAGAATGAGGAAAAATCCTTTTGCTTACGGTATAGACTGGAAAGAATTACAAGATGATCCACTTTTGCATAATAGAAGAAGGGATATGATTATCGCTGCCGCTAGAAGACTACACAGCTTACAAATGATTATTTTTGCTGAAAACTCGGGATCTTTCACTCCTAAAGATTTAGGCAGAGTGGCATCTGATTTCTACCTTTTGAACAATTCCGTCGAAGTGTTTAACCAGATGTTAAACCCACGAGCATCTGAAGCTGATGTATTGTCAATTATTAGTATGAGTAGTGAGTTTGATAGTGTAAAGTTTAGGGAAGAAGAAAAAGTTGAGTTGAATAGGTTGCTAGAAGAATCAGCACAATGTCAAGTTCCTGGAGAAATTGAAGCGGCACAATCTAAGACTAACATTTTATTACAAGCTTTCATTTCTCAAGCATCCATCAAAGAATCTTCTTTAATAGCAGACTCCAATTATGTTGCTCAAAACTCAGCTAGAATTTGTCGGGCTTTGTTTTTAATTGGTATCAACCGTCGTTGGAGTATATTTCTGAAAACTTTGCTTTCAATTTGCAAGGCTATTGATAGAAGAGTATGGGAATTTGATCACCCTATGGCCCAATTTGACTTATCTGAACCTGTGATGAGAAACATTAGAAATAAGAATCCTAGTATGGAAATACTTAAAGATATGGAATCTGCTGAATTAGGAGATCTTGCCCATAATATGAAGATGGGAGAAACGTTGTATAAATTGGTGGGTAAGTTCCCATTTATCGAAGTTGACAGTGAAATCTTCCCCATCTCCAGTAATGTTATGAGAATTCATGCGTATCTTGATGCTGATTTCTATTGGGATCCTAAGTACCATGGTAATATCCAAATATTTTGGGTATTTGTGGAGGAGTCTGATAAAGCTGAGTTACTTCACGTGGAGAAATTAATTGTCAACAAGAGGCAAATGTCCAACCATGAAATGGACTTTATGATCCCATTGAGTGATCCATTACCTGCACAAATCGTTATTCGTGTAGTATCTGATAGTTGGTTGGGTTCTGAAACTGTCCATACCATTCTGTTCCAACATTTAATTCGACCAACCAATGAAACTATTCGAACCAATTTGTTAAGACTTCAACCGTTACCCGTGAGTGCTTTACATAACAGAGAGATTGAAGCAATTTATGAAAATAAATTTAAATATTTCAACCCCATGCAAACTATGGCGTTCTTTAATTTATACAACACAAATTCAAATGTCTTTGTGGGTTCTCCCACTGGATCTGGGAAAACCGTGGTAGCTGAGTTGGCTATTTGGCACGCTTTCAACCAGTTCCCTGGATCTAAAATTGTGTATATCGCACCCATGAAAGCCTTGGTGCGTGAAAGAGTCGATGACTGGAGGAAGAGAATTTCCAGAAATACCAGTCATAAAGTGGTGGAACTTACTGGAGATTCTTTACCAGAAGCAAAAGAAATTAAAGAGTCTGATATCATTATTACCACGCCCGAAAAATTCGATGGTATTTCCCGTAATTGGCAAACAAGAACGTTTGTTCAACAAGTTTCGTTGGTTATAATGGATGAAATTCATCTTTTGGCTAGTGATCGTGGTCCTATTTTGGAAATGATTGTTAGTCGTATGAATTATATTGCTTCTCAAACCAAGAAACCTATCCGGTTGTTAGGTATGTCCACTGCTGTTTCCAATGCTATTGATATGGCTGGCTGGTTAGGGGTCAGAGAAGGGTTGTTTAACTTCCCCCTGTCAGTCCGTCCTGTGCCTTTACAAATGTACATTGATGGATTCCCTGATAATTTGGCGTTTTCACCTTTGATGAAAACCATGAACAAACCGGCATTTATGGCCATTAAACAGCATTCCCCCACCAAGCCCGTATTGATTTTCGTTGCTTCTCGTCGTCAAACTCGTCTCACTGCATTAGATTTGATTCATTTGTGTGGAATGGAAGATAACCCCAGAAGATTTTTGATGATGGACGATGACGAACTTCAAGAACTTTTGAGCAAAGTCAAGGATGATACTCTTCGTTTGTCTCTTCAGTTTGGTATTGGTCTACATCATGCTGGGTTGGTTGAGTCTGATCGTCAAATATCTCATAAATTTTTCGAAGCTGGAAAACTTCAGATTTTAATTGCAACATCTACATTAGCTTGGGGTGTCAATTTACCTGCCCATTTGGTGATTATCAAGGGTACCCAGTTCTTTGACTCCAAGATCGAAGGGTATAGAGATATGGATTTGACGGATATTTTACAAATGATGGGTCGTGCTGGACGTCCAGCGTTTGATACCAGTGGTATTGCCATTGTCTATACCAAAGAATCCAAGAAAATGTTTTATAAGCACTTCTTGAACATTGGTTTTCCTGTTGAATCATCCCTTCATAAAGTTCTAGATAATCATATTGGAGCAGAAATAGCTTCTGGAACCATCAGTTCCAGACAAGAAGCCATGAATTTCTTGACATGGACGTTTTTATATAGAAGAGCTCATAATAATCCTACTTTTTATGGTATTGAAGATATTTCACCCACTGGTATTTCGTCATACTTGGGTAACTTGATTGATGAGACTATTGACAATTTGGTTGAATCGTCCTGTGTTACTTTGAAGGGGAAGGATGAACTAGTGGCTACACCTTTCTTAGATATTTCATCTTATTACTATCTTTCCCATAAAACAATTAGAACCATTGTGGATGCAGTGACCAATGCTTTTGAATTCAGAGATTGTTTGAAGTTGTTATCAGGGGCCACAGAATATGATGAGTTGGCTACCCGTCATGGTGAAGAGTTGATGAATATGGAAATGTCTCAGAATATGAGATATCCTGCAGAAGATATGGAGAAAGAATTCATTTGGGATCCCCATGTGAAAGCATATTTGTTAATTCAAGCATTCATGAGTAGAATTGAGCTTCCTATAGCCGATTACTCACAAGACACTATTGCCGTGTTGGACCAATCATTACGTATTCTTCAGGCTTTTATAGATGCTGCGGCAGAACTTGGATATTTCCACACAGTGTGCAAATTTATTGAATTGATGCAATGCATTAAGCAAAGGTGTTGGTACGATGATCATGCTGTTTCTACTTTGCCTGGTTCTTCTTTAATTCCCAAAGCCACAAGCTTGCCTAGCCTCGATAAGTTAGGGCGTATGGGTAAACTGAAATTGACCCAGTTTGCTACTAAACAACTTTCTATGGCGGATATTGTTCTTGAGGATGTCAGAACTTATGGTAAGTCAAAAACAGCTTTAGATCAGTTTGTTCATGTAGCCAGTCATCTTCCTGTTGGGGATTTCAAAGTATCGCAATATGATGCTTCCCATTTGGAAGTAGTTCTTACACATCTCAACTTCCCATTGGATTCCAATTTCACCACCTATGCTCCCCATTTCCCCAAAGCACAAAGAGAATCTTGGTTTGTAATTGTCTGTGACCAAGCTACTCATGAATTATTGCTTCTTAAACGTGCTTCACCTCGTTTGGTCAACCAGAAGGGTAAAGTATCGTGTCAAGTAGATATCCCAGACGAATATAGAGGCAAAGATGTGATTGTGTTTTGTATTAATGATGGAATTGAACTTCAATATGAACAAAAACTAACTTTAATGTAAACCTTAAGCTTACCATCCTATATAATGCAATTTTAATATACAGTTTGAATGCTTCAAAACTTTTACTCGGTTTCGAAAAATTCATCCTCCTCCGTTTGAGTGCTCTTTGTAGGAGCATCAATATCTTCACCATTACTGACCAATTTCTTGGTTTCAAAACCAATAGCTTTTCCTTGAAGAGCATCGTCAATCTTAAAGGGTAATTTTTCAGTCTGGATCAACTCTTCTACATGCTTCCTGAAATCTCTTTTTCTCTGCTCAGTGATACGCATACCTTCTTTAGCCTTAGGAGTTAAATCTTTTTCTTCTTCACTCTTGGGGTTTGGAAATAAAGATATGTATTTTTCTTCCTTGGGAAACATTATGGTGTACACAAAATCAACTTCCTTATGCTTTACCACTATTCTGGCTTTTTTTATTGCTTTTCTTTCTTCTGTAGCTTGAGCATCAGCTAAGGTTTTTCTAGCCTGTTTTAATTGCCGGGCAGCTTTTTTCTTTTCAAAGAAACGGACCATATGATATTTTTTGGCATTATTCTTGGCCTTCGAAGTTACCACCACATTATTCAATTGTTGTTGTAATGCTTTAAGAGTTCTTTCATTATTAACTCTCACTGTAGCTGGGATATTATCTCTACTTAATAGCCTTTCTATATCTCTTATTTTCTTCTTGATTTTACCACCACCTGAAGCAAGCACCTTCACTACACTGTTTTTGTCCTTGGTGTCCTTACTCACTTTCCCTTTCCCGTTCAGACTCATAATGGTTCTAAAGTGCTTTAACTTATTTTTCAAAATTGATGCGATGCCCTCTTAATTCGGAATTTGTCGCGATCGGAAATTCAGTCAATTCAAGGTAAGCCCGTTGGATAACTAATCAAAGTAAAGGAAAAGAGCAATCATGGGGGTGTTAGAGAAAATACAACAAATTCAAGATGAGATGGCTAGGACTCAAAAGAATAAAGCCACTGAATACCATCTTGGTTTATTAAAGGGTAAATTAGCTAAACTTCGTCGAGAACTTTTGGAACCTCAACCGGGGCAAGGTTCTGGTGGTGGAGGACAAGGGTTTGAGATTGCCAAAGCAGGGGATGCTCGAGTGTCTTTGATCGGGTTCCCTTCGGTTGGTAAATCTTCATTCCTTTCAAAAGTAACCAACACTAAATCAGAAGCAGCCAACTATGAATTTACCACATTAACTTCGGTGGGAGGTATTTTACAGTATAATGGTGCTGAGGTGCAAATTGTTGATCTTCCTGGTATTATCAAGGCTGCTTCTCTGGGTAAGGGAAGAGGGAAACAGGTTATTGCCGTTGCCAGAACTTCAGATTTGATCTTGATGGTGCTAGATGCTACTAAGGGAGAAGATCAAAGAGAAATCTTAGAGAATGAATTGGAAACTATGGGGATTAGATTAAACAAAGAGAAGCCAAACATTTCGTTGAAATTGAAGAAAACTGGAGGAGTAAAAGTTAATTCCATAAATCCTCCGCTTTATTTGAACGAAAAGATTGTTGCTGCATTATTGAAAGAATATAAAATCCATAGTGCTGATGTGTTGATTAAAGATGAAAATGTTACCATTGACGATTTTATAGATATTATTAACGAACAGCATGTGACATATATTAAATGTTTATATGTCTACAACAAAGTGGATATTGTTTCTTTGGAAGAATGTGATAGACTTGCTAGAGAGCCAAATACGGTGGTTATGTCATGTGAAATGGATCTTGGAGTGGAAGACTTGAAAGAAGAAATTTGGTGCCAACTAGGACTAATAAGACTATATACCAAAAGGAGAGGTATTGAACCGAATTTCGATGACCCTATGGTTGTAAGGAGTAACTCCACTATTCAAAATGTATGTGATGCTATTCATCGAGAAATGAAAAATCAATTCAAATTTGCCTTGGTATGGGGTTCTTCATCAAAACATTCACCCCAAAAATGTGGTTTAAATCATCCAGTCCATGATGAAGACGTGGTGCAAATTATTACTAAGTAGTATAGGTAATATATAAGTTATTGGTTGGTATAAGGCCATCTGAAGACATGAATAGGACTTTCTGTCGATAGTTCTATGAGTTACAAAACAAAAAGAAGGATGGTTAGAATCAATGATGTCGTTCTACGCGACATTTTTGCAGCCAAATGGAGGTTATCCATGCATATTTTCTGTTCCCTGAACCCATTCTCACTAAATACTTGTAGTTTGTGTTGGTTCTAGACGTTGTCTCACAGTCCCATCAGAAGAGTTCGGGAATTCAAATACGTTCCCAGCTTGTAGTTTTCCTATTCGCAATACTCTTTCAACCTTTTTGATACTCAAATCTTTTTAGAAAATAAAACTTGTCGGTAAAGTATCCTCCGCTCTAAGGAGGATTTGATATCCAACATCAACCTCATTGATCCCTTACTAACTACACATCCTAGACAAGAACCAAAAGAAGTGTGTTCACGTGCGCACTTCCAGGGCTAGGGCTTGACTGTTCAAAGTCGTGCGGTTCTGCCAAAAAAAACTTTTCCTCATTATAATAATTTTTCAGTTTGAGATTTTTTAATCATTAACTATTGGGACCATTAAATATTCCTATCGTCAATTAATATAAGTCGAAATGGGTGGTACTCGTGAAAAAAAAGTTGAATACTTCAGTAAATTAAAGGAATTGTTAGAAGAATACAAGTCTATCTTCATCGTTGGTGTTGATAATGTTTCTTCTCAACAAATGCACGAAATCAGAAAAGCTTTACGTGGTGATGCTCAAGTCTTAATGGGTAAAAACACCATGGTTAGAAGAGCTATCAGAGGTTTCTTGTCTGAATTACCAGATTATGAAAAATTATTACCTTTCATTAAAGGTAATGTTGGTTTCATTTTCACCAACCAAGACTTGAAAACTATCAGAGAAGTCATTGTCTCCAATGTTGTTGCTGCCCCAGCTAAAGCTGGTGCCGTTGCTCCAAAGGATGTCTGGATTCCAGCTGGTAACACTGGTATGGAACCAGGTAAGACCTCTTTCTTCCAAGCTTTAGGTGTTCCAACCAAGATTGCCAGAGGTACCATTGAAATTGTTTCTGATGTTAAAGTTGTTGAAGCCGATGCTAAAGTTGGTCCTTCTGAAGCTACTTTGTTAAACATGTTGAACATTTCTCCATTCACCTACGGTATGACTGTCGTTCAAGTTTACGACAACGGTCAAATTTTCCCATCCTCTATCTTGGATATTACTGATGATGAATTAGTTGGTCACTTCGTTTCAGCTATTAACGTTATTGCTTCAATCTCTTTAGCTGTCGGTTACCCAACCATCCCATCAGTTGGTCACTCCGTTGTCAACCACTACAAGAACGTCTTAGCTTTATCTATTGCTACTGACTACACCTTCGAAGGTTCAGAAGCTATCAAAGATAGATTAGCTAACCCAGAAGCTTACGCTGCCGCTGCTCCTGCTGCTGGTGCTGCTGCTTCTTCTGATGCCCCAGCTGCTGAAGAAGAAGCTCCAGCTGATGAAGAAGAATCTGATGATGATATGGGTTTCGGTTTATTCGATTAAACTAATCTTGTATAGTCTGTATTCTAATAAAATCTTAAAAAATACTTTTTCGTAGAATAGTGCGCGGGACAAAAGTGCAAAAACGAATGGTTGCAAAAAAAAAATCTACCCAATGACTTCAACAAGTAGCCATGATATTAGCTCTGAAGACTCAAACATTGTAACATATTTTCAAAGCTTTGATAAGGAAGATTATGAAGTAGGGGACGAGAAAGATCTTTCATTAACTTTTGGGAAAATTGAGTTACTCATAAAGGACGAAATTCAATTTAGCGACAAAGAACAGATTACTGACAATTTGGCTAACCTTTTCTACTTGATATCGTTCCTGATAAGGATTGTTGAAAGAAATCGAAACTTAAAAAGTGATTTTGAAGACTATTATACCAAACGGATAAATTATATTTTCTCTAGGATATTTACTAATCAATGTTTTAGCACCTTATATAATCTCACAAAGACAAAAGAGAATTTTGTATGGGAGATTTATAAAATCATATCCCTAATATATGAAGCAATAGGAAGCGATTTGTTTACTTATGAATTTCCTATATCAACCAGTAATTCCATTCTTTTAATAAAATTTTTACATTGTTCCTTGTTCAAGTACATGAGAAGTGATTTTGATGAGCTTGTAAATAACTCAATTAGATCAGATCAGGCAAAACCTTGTGAATTTTTTAGGGGAAAAACAAAGAAAAGCTTCACCCTTGTACATAAACTAAACTTGTTGGAAAAAAGTTTAATTTGTATTTTGAATAACTGCCTGTTAAATGTTCCCATTTTGAACTATTTTCTATCATTGTTAAACGAGGAAAAGCCGTCATATTTTTCATTTGAAATTTACGCTCAGCATATGGCGATACTATTTGCCAGAGTTAAAAAGATGCCATCAACCATCCAAAAAAATGGCATGAAGTTAGTTTGTGAACAAATAAATAAACAGTTGGCTAACATTGTGGTCGAGACTCTGAAATCCCATTTAGGTAATATCAGTGAAGATATTTCAGTGAGAATCAAACCCAAGGTTCCCAACTGGGTGCAGTATTTTGAATATGACGTACCACAAAATTTAACTCAGCAGAATTCAGATTATAACTATCCCTCAGAAGTAAAACAAGACGAGTCGCTAAATTCAGTACCAGTTTCGTTAAGTTATCATAGAGGTTTTAAGAAGAGGTTGAAACAGATGCTCGGTTTCTATGAAATATAAATTGTAATACACAAGATTAACTGATATCCCTTTATTTATATACAAGTACTAGTTTATCTAAAGTGTTCCATGCAATGATTTGTTTGTGTTTAAATTTTTGTCTTTTTTACTTAGCTTCAAGCATTTATCTTTGTCTGTGCCATTCTTTTGGTTCTTCTAGACTGGTTTTTTCGGCACTTAAAACTGGCTTAGAAACAAATTGTGATAATTTGCTAGGTTTGGGCCATTCTTCTGGTAACAACCCAGCTCTTTTAAATAAAAACCCTACTCTATCACTAACATCAGCACCGACACCAAGCCAATATTTTGATCTGTCAAAATCTAATTCTATATGTTTATATGGCTTTTGTCCACCTGCGATCTCTTGTGGTGTTAAAGGTATAGAAATAGGATTGTACGTCCCAAGAACTTCTATGGGGACTTTGTCACGGGCCTGCTTTTTGTTGGCAACAACTATATTATACACTGGTTGGTGTCTTCTACCAAACCTAGCTAACCTTATTTTTATTGGACTCTTAATAACCATGTTTGAAGATGATGTAACAAAATTTTGAGAAATTTTTCATATAAAACTTAGAAGTTGCTTATGTAAGCAGTAAGATATTTCTTTTTCGATTGTTAAAGATTTTTCATTACGTCGTTCATTACGTCAAGTGTTTTATTGAACTATTTACCGGATTAAAGCTTTTTTCTAGCTTTAAATTTTTGTTTTGGTTTGGGTTTGGGTTTAGATATCTTAGACTTACTCTTAAAATTAGTTTTCTTAGGAGCTTCATCTTCAGAATCTGACCAATCGTTTTCAGCTTTACTTTGCTTATTTTGTTTGAATTTCAATCTGTTCTTTTGTCCTCTTATAGGTCCTTGTTTAACAGCGTCAAGGTATGCATCAATACCTGAACCTTGTTTTGATAAAAGATCAGAATCTGTCATGTCCCCGTTTTCATTGAACACAAACTTACCGTTCTTCATTTCAATCTTATCGGCCAATGATACCTTCTTTCCAGCTTTCTTAGGTTTGGATGATGAGATTTTGGCAAAAGCTTGATCATCCAATAAATCCAAAGGTTCGTCTCCCGTTTGCAAAATAAATTGATCAGATTTTTTACCTTTGTTTTGACCATTGTCTTTATCTTGGTCTTCATCATCGTCTGACACATCAGAGTCATATAACGCTTCTTCATAAGCGGAAACAAATTTTTTACCAGATTGATCTTCAGATTTACCTGCTTCAGATTCTTCTTGTTGTTTCCTTTTAGCTCTATTTCTTGACTTTCTGATATTGGCAACCAACTTGCTGTCTTCTTCAGGAATTGCTTGTTCTACTTGTTCAATACCAAACTTTCTTATTAATCTTTCAATAATATGTTTAACTTTAGATTTGAAATGACCCTTATGTTCATGAGACCATTTCATTAATTTGGTTAAAAGTTCTTTCAAATTCTGTCTGATCATGTCTTCCGGTAAAGAAAGAACTTCAACTTTAACGAATCCAATGGCTGACTTGGCAATTTCTCTTGAGTTGTGAGTCAAAAACAATTCAACGGTAGAACATAACTCAACAGTTACATCAATAGGTAATTTGTCCTTGAACTCAAATAATAAACAAGATACAGCTGTGATAGCGGCAGAAATCATATGAGGTGATTGAGCAGCAAGCCCACCACTAACCATGGTGAAAAATTCTGTCAAGTTAGCTTCAGAATTTGGGGTTGATTCATCAAATCCAGGAACTTTACTGTTAACAATTATACCTCCTTGTTCCATTCTATGACCCATCTTGATAAGAATTTGGTATGATAAACTACGAGTTCTTTCGTTAGCATCTTTGGTACACATAATGATTTCTTGTAATACAGCAGGAATGAAATAAAGATAGTCATTTGGTAACGAGTCAAGAACTCCATTTATGGCAGCTAATCTGGTAGCTCTGGCTGAACTGGAAGAAGCTTCATAAGATGAGATTATAGTATTGACAATCTCACCTGAGAAGTTATTGATTGCTTGTTGACCTTCTTCTGATTCACTCAATTTAGTTAAAATTCTGTAGGATCTTTTTTGCAATAATCCATTGTTCATGGAAACAGTGGAAGCAAAAATAGAAAACAAAGCATTATAAGAACTAGCCGGAACATACTTTGACATGGCAACAATCAAATCCATCATAGTAACACTTAATTGGGGAACATCTTTTTTATTGGATGGCTTGGTAGCCTCAGTTTCCTCATCCATAGCATTCTTTAATAATCCACAAACTTTATTGAAAGTATTTTCCAATTCGTCTTTAGGAGTTATCTTCAAATAAGCATCAATGGTTTCTAAAATAAATCCTCTACCATCTGGAACAGTAGAACTAAACACATTGAATAACACGGAAAGGATATTGGAGGCTTTCAGGGCCAAAAATTCCAAATTCTTTTTCGATTGCTTTATGCTTAATTCTTGTTGCATCAAAGCATCATCAGCCAATACTTCATCACTGTAAGCAACATAAGATTCAACCATGGCTTTTAAAGCATGACATATAATAACTCTTAATTCGACTTTACTGTACATCAAGTCTGATAATGAAGCAGCAAATTCATCGGTGAAAGCAGTGGTTAAATCTTTAGGTAAGTCGCAAAAGTGAGGTAATAATGACCAAATTTGATCAACTATAGTTTGAAAAATTTTGGTATGGATAGAATTTTTACCAGCTTGAGAAATTTTTTGGTCAAAGAATTCTGTTAATGGTAAAATTTCAGTTTTATAAAAATTTAAACTGGAAAATCTAACATTGTCTCTTAATAACGGTAACATCCAAGCTCTACCAGCTTTATCAGTACTGGCTAAGTTCAAAGGTAAAACTCCCAAAACGACTTCAGGTCCCATTACTGAAATTGAAGAAGCCAAAACTTCTTCGGCTTCTTTGTTGTGAGGAAATTCTTCCGACTCATTAGTTCTCCATTCACCAATAATTTTAACAATATTCAAAAAATCGGGGTTGGTACGACTTCTTAATTTTAATATAACGTCATTAATAAATTCCAAAATTTCTTTAATGGCACGTTGATATTTTATGGTCAATAACTCATTTTCTATTATTTCAGCTAAATCAGTGATAACTTCATCAACTTGTTCGTAGATCTCTTGAGTGATCCCATTTGTCTTTGTTGGTTCAAGTAATAACTTGTCAGGGATGGCAGATACGATAGCTATTAAACAGTGAGATGCTGATGAATAAATATCCTTAGTATCGGAAGTTAAATAAGTAATAACAACCTTTAATATTTGGTTGAATTTTTGTAAGTATACAGAAGGATCCAACCCCCCAAAGTTGCCACAAGCTTTAGCAATAACCGCTAACCAAGAAGCTGCTAAATGAACATCATTAATTGAAGGCTTTAAATCAAAAATTGTGTCGAGTACTTGAGTAAATCTTTCAATATCAATCTCATTGCTCATTGAATCGAATAGCCCTTCAAAAGCAGAAAATGCTGATGTGACAAGATATTGATCATTGGTCTTCGAAATTTCAAGCAAGGCATCACATAATTGATTGACAAGTTTTAAGGGCCAGGATCCTGAGCCAGTAATGGCGGTAATTAATTGCAAACAATGAATAACTTGAGCATTAGTTTCTTTGTTTAATTTACTCTTATTGGAACTGGTGATGATAGTTTTAAGTCTTTGCAAAGATAAATCACCACAAACTTGAGATGCTGGATGAATTGGCGAGGGGGAAGTTGGCGGATTCAAGAGGATCTTGGTAATTGCTTCTTGGGCTCTTCTTCTTACTTTTGGTCTTGCATCCATTCCAAGCTCTAATAATCCAACCATAGCTCTTTGAGGAGAAATATTATCATGGGATGTCCATTTTTGGTAATCTTGAACTAAAAGTAAATTTTCCAAAGCACCAATGGTTGATCTTACTAAAGGAGCTTCTGCTTCATTACTGGTTAAAGGAACGGCTAATTTAGTTAAAATATCGGCAAATTTACTTATTAAAAGCTTTTTAGGAGTATAAGGTAAGACCAAGTCTAAAAAATAGACGCTAGCAGTAGCTAAGTTTTGATCCAAAATCTCATTTTCTTTAATACTTTGATCTAATAGGGATAAAAATGAAATAAAATATGCAACTGGGGACTTATCGTTATTCTGTTCTTCTAAGTTTTCTTCAACGGCACCTAAAATGACAGCCAAATGTTTTTGATTTTCTAACTTGGAATTCTTTTGGGATCTTATTCTGGTGAACTTATCTTCCATCTCCAAGAGATCAACTGAAATCCCTCCATCCGGATTATTTAACTCCATGTCTAAGTATTTCAATCTTTTTGAATGCGATGAGCATCAAACTTTTTTACGATTTGAAAATCGGGCACGTGACTTTTCTTTTAAAGAAAAAAATTATAATGTACACATGTGATAGACTGAGTGGAAACTGGTTAAATCGGTTTATTGTATTCGATATAAAGTGTTTTCCTGGTCCACAAATTGAAATTATTCAAATTATTAACTTTTAAAGTGTATTTTTAAATTTTTGCGATAATTCAATTTTATGGTTGCAAAAATCGCAAAATTCACAAACTCAAATGTTTATTAAAAGCTTCCAACACTTTTTTAATCTTAGAAAGAACAGAGTCAAAAGAGAACTAAAAATAATTCCTATCACTACTTTTCACCATAATAATACTAATGTTTCAACATTGACACATCTGCTGAGGAATCCTTCCAACAAACTGAGTGCAACTTTGGCGACACCAAGCCAAGAGAACATTGCAAACCATAGCAGAGATTCAACCCAGCATCAATCCTTGTCAAGAAACTCCTCATATAAGGAATTCTACAATTTTGTTGATAATTCTAAAACTCCATATAAATGGGGAACAAGTGAAGTCCGTAAAACCCTCCCACCATTTTATCCCTTAACAGTTAATTTTCAACAATTTGGTACGATAACCTCCCCTAGACGTATGTCTGTCAGACCCCAGATTGGCCGTATCACAGTGCCTACATCCTTGATTCCGAGAGAAAACCATACCAAGCTTGATCCTGATTCAATGTCCCAACAATACTTGAAGAGTATGAAAGCGTCCCTTTGCAGATAACTCGCTAGTAGCTATTATAACATTACTATACATAATTATATACCATTGGTTCATTTCTGCTTATCATAAGTATTAATAAAATATTTGAAAAGCTTCGCTTTGAATTTAGAAGGTGATTTTTTGGGTTTGCCATTGGAAGAAAAACTACTATCGAATTTAGTTTTGCTTGGTGTCAGAAGAATATCATTTCGGACATCATCTCTTGTAGCCATAGTCGAACGTGAAGGCTGTGGTGACCTGTCGTCACTTGATTCCGTCTGCGGAGCTGATTTATTTGAAGGGTCATCGATATGAGGTTCTTTGGCGTCAGTTCCAACCTGTTGGAAATTGTCATGATAGCCGCCCACTGCTTTATCATCAACTATTCTTCTCAAGGCAGCGTTCAAATCAGTCGAAAATTTACTACTTGCATCAGAGTCAGAATCTGAATCATGAGTTATTTCAGGGGGTTGGAAATCTGTTGAAGTATCTCGAGATTGTCCTAAAGCAATAATATCCGCCAAAGTTTGAGGTTTATGATCAATTTTGACAGTTTTTTCTGTAGGCAAAACAAAGGCTTCTTTCTCAACAGGTTCTTCAATGGTCTTTTCTGAGGTACTCAAGTCTGCTTGGGGGACTCCTCCCACTGTTGTATAATCTAATTCTTCTACTTTTGCCTCTAATACCTCTGGTTCCTCCACGGGTTCAGTCTCTTCAAGCACAGTACCTTGAACATCCGTTTGATTCAAAAGCAGTCTACGTGATAAAGGACTATTGGGTTCCATATCTTCTTCTGTCAAAAAACCACTATCCTCGAGATTTTCAGAATCACTCAAAACTTCATTAAGGACAGGAATTGGAATGGACACAGATGGACTACCCGTTTCCTCAAGCTTTATAAAAGCTGGTTGAGCAGGCTGAGTTAACTCGCTCTTACTGACATCTGGAGTGGATATTTCCGGCTTGCTTAAATCAGATTTACTATTCCTATGAGATATAATTCTAGGTGGTTCTGCTGATTTATTTTGAGTACCAGACTCAGGACTAGGCACACTGGGTTCTAGTTGAACTGTAGGTTCTATCATGGGTGTATCTATAACTTCTTCGCGATTAGGGCCATCGCTTGGTGCAAGGGGTACCACGGGACTTTTGGATGTTGAAACCGCGGATGCCAAAGGAACAGCGGAAGCTAAAACAGGAGATTTGTCAGCAGATGCCAAAGGTTTCTCTTCGGGAACTTCAGGAATACTGGAAGACAATTCATTTCTAAGCGGAGATGATACTTCATGTCTAACAGGAGAAGCGGCTGATGACGATAAAGAAGGAACCGATGATACAGAGCCATCAACTATGCTATCATTTGCGGAATCAGTCTTTCGACCAAAGAGTCCCCGTTTGGGTGATGACCTCTTTTCTTCTTTTGCAGCTTGTTTTTTGGCCAATGCCTCAGCTTTCCGTTGGTTTTTCAATTCTTCCTTCTTTTGTTTTTCTTCCAACTTCAATTGTTTTTCGTATTCCTTTTGTTTTTTCTTCTCTTCTTTAGACCGATCTTTTCGAGAACTCTTTTTCCCACCTTCAGCATCTCTAAGAGAATGAACCTGGAAATCTTTATGATGGTTTTCATACTTATAATTATCATTTATTCCTGAATGTCCTATTATCTCCAATTTCTTATCCTGTTTGTTTTTCTTTTCCACTACAGATTCAGCCACACCATCTTGAGCAACCTGTTGCTGTTGCTGTCCTTGCAGATTCCCATAAACTTTCTCCATGGCTACTTGCATTGCTTTGGCATACAAATCTTGATTGGATAATTTATTGTTGGGTTTATCGAAATCATTATAAATGGGAATCGTTTCAATATTGTCATCAAATTTAATTGAATTGGAAGCTGATGTAAGGGACATATTACTGTGAATATCTTCCACTTTAAAATTAGGTGTTGAAGGAGAACCAGTTTCCGCCGTTCTCATTCTTGTAGCTGGTGTAACCTTTAGCGTGGGAGGTTCATGCCTTATTGGCGGACTTTCTAACGATTTATATGGATGTGATTTGGGTGATGCCAAAGGTTTATTTTCAAGATCATTCAAATTCTCGACATTTTCCGTAATGGAATGTTTTTGAGAATGCTTAAGAATAGATTTTAATGGTCTTGATGGGGAAGTTTCTGCTGACCTTTTATTGCTTGTAAAAGAATTGGATCTTAATGAACCTTGCTCTTGGTTTAATCTTAACTTTTCGGCATTGTGAAAATAGTCAGAATCTTCTTCAACTTGGCGATGAACATGTGGTGGTGTACTAATATCATTATCCAATTCATAGTTATAATCGAAATCTTGCAAGTCTTCATCGATTTTCTGTAAATTATAAGCTTGAGACGAGTTGTTATTAAGTAAAGAATTACTTCTCATGGAATTGTTTCTAGAATTTGATCGGGATATGTTCTTGGTGGTAGTCTCTATAATATTGGACCCATCGGGCAAAGTCTTAATCGTCTTTGTGGTAATGGACTGAACTCGTCCTTGACTGTCCACCACTTTAGTTGTCTGAGTTGTTATCGTAGTTTCTCCTTCCTCTTCATTATCTTCTTCATACATGTATTGTTTTGGTAATGAGCCTTGTGAATGCATCGAGCCTAATCTTCTAGGTCTACTAGGAGGTTGCAAATTGGCCGATTTTTGAAACTTGGAAATGTCACTATTTGATGTTAATGAATTATACCTTCTTTGGTTGGGAATAGTCGCTTGACCGGGAGTGTATGATCCCTTAGGATGGTAAGTATAGGTTTTCAAGGAATTTGATCTCCCCCCTGTCATAGAATTCAGTCTGACTGGTAACTTTCGGATGGACTGAGTTCTGTTGGGAGGCAGCTGCTGTGTTGGCTGCAGAGACTGATGAAGTCTTAAAGCAGCAACAGCAGCAGATCCAGCACTATTGGACATTGATGCACTTCTTGAAATTCCGTTATTTGGTAAGCCCGAAACACCCTGATTTTCATAGTCACTGATTTCTTGTCGATATTTGTTGAACCCTTGATAATTGGTACTCTTCTAAAGAAGTTAGTATAAGTTTTTCAACCTTTATCTATTCATTGTAGTACATACTCTTCGAGATCCAAATAAACTAACCATGTTTACTCAGTGAAAAATGGGAAAATATAGTCAATAAGAATATTTATTCAACAGAAAAAAATGGTGATAATATTTGGCAATCTAAGTAGTTGAATGAGAAATTATTCACCCCAATAATTATTCTATTTATTTTATAATTGTAGTAAATGCAGCAATAACCTTATTATGAAATTTTAGAACAATGAAATTAAAAAGACCAGAATATCACGGGATGGTGCACGTGATGATATTTCTCGTTTTTTCTTTCTTTTTATATCATGCCAAGGGGATCTTCGCTGTGGACCAAGAGAGTGTATTTACCAATAAGCCAATCGTGCCACACTCATAAATTAGTAAGGTTTAAACGAAGGTCTCAGAAATTACTAAGGCCTCAGTCAGACATTTTTGGCAAGCCTGTCACCGCGTAATGGCCCCAGCGGATTTACCGCAGAAGCATCGGCTCGGAAATAAGTTTTACTGTGGTGCTTACTTATCATTAGTAAGAAAATCAGTCTTTGATTTTTGCTTATAATAACTAGCTGCACTTGAGGGTGAATGAAGATAATATAAAATCAATTAAGTTGACAGGTTGGAGTCTTTACATTAAATACATAGTATTAGTTTTTATCTTATACCTTAGTATAGTTATGAAGCCAGTTAACATTCATCGAGCCAAATGCAAATTACCATTCCCCACCTATTTTATAAGTCACGGGGGTCCAACCTTGCTTGAAGATGGGAATCCTTTCAATGACGAAGGAGCAATTCAAGCCTTGAAGAATATAGGCAAGGAAATCAAAGAGAAAGAACCAGATTATATTATTGTGGTATCTGGGCACTATGAAGCCGAATCCAAAGGTGGTATCGAGATCTGCATTAATGATGAGAAAAATCAAAATTTCGAAAACAAACTTATTTATGATTTTGGAGGGTTTGACCCCAAATTTTATAAAGAGACATTTAAGTCATATGGCTCTTTGAGTATGAGTTTAGTGTTATATTCTGAATTGGAAAAAAATGGGTTTAAACCAAAAATTGTTAAACGAGGTATAGATCATGGAGTTTGGGTACCTTTGAAGAAGGCTTTCGGAGATTCTTTGAATATCCCTCTTATTCAAATTTCATTACCTTATTCTGACGACTTTGACTCTAGTTATAAATTAGGGAAAGCTTTGAAATTTTTCAGAGAAAATTTGATTTGGAACACAGAGCATAATACAGATTTTAAAGGTCTTGTAATATGTTCCGGTTCTTCAGTGCATAATTTAAGAGATATTCGTAGGTCTATGGCTTACCCAGGTCAAAAAATGCCTTACGTTGATGAATTTCATGATTTGATCGATACGACTTTTAAAAAATCATCCCCATTGACTATATTACAAAACTTGAATAATTTACGGAAAGATAGTAATTTTAGACAATTATTATACCAAGCTCATCCAACATTAGATCATTTCTTACCTTTGGTAGTGGCGGCTGGTACTGATGACGGAAGAAACGATTTTCATGAGATTTACAAGAATGGTAGTTTTAGTTTAGGATGGGGTTTTTATAGATTTGGACTGTAATATATATGCATTATGATTATTTATTCTATTGTTTTAATTTAATTTTTGAACAAACTTTGTAAAGTAGATTCGATTCCCTTTGCATCCAAACCTTCTAAATTGTTCTTGATTTCTTTTCCCTTTTCAAATCTGGCAGTTACACTTGGAGGTATACCGTAAGCTTCTCTGATTAAAATTGGTATTTGGTTTTGCAGTTGAGTCTTTAAACCAGCATAATTTGATGTTAAAAATTTTCTTAAAGGTACTGAAGCTTCACCGGTTTGTGACAAATGGAATCTTAATTCTTTTAATGTGTTAGGTAAAATATATTTGGACATTATTAACTGAGTTATATCTTAGTAATGGCTTTGAATTATATCAACTTTGACTGGGTGAAAAAAATGAGAAAGTCGTGCACTGGTAATTGTGTTTTTTTGCACCTAAAGTAATGAAGGTTGCAACCGTACAAGGTTCTTATGGTCTAGTGAACCAGCAAGGATCAGGTACAGAAAAGTATTTAGGCATAAAAATTTGCTTAGACATGTCCAATAAAGATATAGCGAATTGATTGAAAAGGTAAAGACATCTAATACTATCACGTGAAATTCAATAACCCACGCCTATAGAACTTCAATGGTCATTTCTCGTATGTTGTGATCAGTGGATCATATGTTTATGTATAGTTTTTCTCTTAAAACCTTCAAGTTCGGGCCAAATCTTTGTAGGACCAAAACCATCGAACCAAAAGCGCCAAACAAAAGTCCCGGCCACACGCGAAAATCCGGCTTACCGATCAATAAAAAAATACCAAGTGGAACATCAGGGGATTGTGTACGATAAAAATTTTATTCCCACGGGACAGAGTCTCAGCTGGCACCACCAATAGTCGTACCACAGATGAATAGTCTTCATTCATTGAAGTAAGCATAATTGTTTCATCGACTATGAAACACTACCCTGGGATAATGTTTACAAGGAGAAATCCGTTATCTCTATCCTTTTGCATGCTAAGATGAAATTTAAATTCTCTAACAATAACGGATTACTACCCTAAACGCTGCTTATCGTTCCACATTTGGCCTGAAAATCAAAATCGTTCATCCCCGAAAATCACAGAAAATCTAGCGAATTAATGCCGACTTTCCTAATTAAGATGGCTTAATCTTTCTCAGCCCTACCGGGTCTCCGATATCATAAAAGCAAAGAAAATATATAAATTAAATAATTCCCAGTAATTTAATTAGTTATCATAAGAATGCCTATCCAACTTAGTGAAAAAGACGAGTTGTTACAAAGTCAATTGGATTTAGAATCTAATCAACCTCAACCAAGATTGCAATCTAAGAAATCTTGTTTCAGGAGGTTATCTCATTTTTTTGCAATTTTTATTACGGGGTATTTAGTCTACACTCATTTATTTACTGAAGTCCCAATAGTTAACTTCTTTTCCGAATTAGTTAAATTTGCCGTTCCAGAACCTGCTCCAACATCTGTTGAAGTATTTGAAATTGTTCCAACTTTAGTGGTCCCAACTGCTGCATATGTTGAAGATGTCACTTTCTTCAACCAAAGTTTATTAACCGATGGATTATCAATTGAATACGAAGCACCAGTCGACTTCAACTTCACTGGTGGTTTAATCACTTTAAATTTCACTAATCAAGATTTAGTAGATAAGAAACCAGTGGTGGCTGAAATTTCCATTGGAGACTTCCCAATCTGGAGAACTTCCACTCCTGCATCCAAGGTCGGAATTATCACCAACAGTTCTACCATTAAAAATGTCACTGAATACTTATCTTTATTCAAAGAAAATGCTACTGTGACTGTTAATGTATTAGAAGGTGAAGCTGTCAATGTCTCTGTTGATTTGGAATTATCATTATACGCTGAAGATGCCGTTATTCCCGATGCTTCTGTTTTCACTGCTTCTGGTCCTGCTGATGTTGTCGTTCCATTAAGTGATGCTGGTAAACCTTTTACTTTCCCAGCTGATGCCGTTTCCGTTGTGTTACCTCAATTGAATCAAAACGTGTCTGTTGCCAAACTTGCCCTTTTCGCTTCTGCTACTGAAGATGAAGTTAACTACTTTAAGAACGATATCGCTCAAGCTGGTGAACCTGCTGCTACTGGTCCTTTACGTTACTTGAACGTTTTTGTCAACGACATATTTGTATCCTCAATCATTCCAAAACCAACTTTGTTCCATTCTGAAGAACTTTCCAGCAATGCTAACTTTTCCAGTTTATGGCAACCTTTAGCTGATTCTGGATCTTTCCAAGGTTTAACTTACGAAGTTGATTTACTTGCTGTATTACCTTTCTTATGGTCCGGAGAATCTACTTTAACTGTTGAAATTGTTTCCCCAGTTAGTGGAGTTACTAAAATTCCTGGTGCTCCACCTGCCTTACCACATCCAGTAGTTCCAGGTGAAAATGTTATTTCAGCTGGTTCTTGGTTTATCTCAGGTAACTTGTTAGGATGGGAATCTGCCAGTGTTGTTGATGCCGTTGGAGAAGTTATCATTGGAGAATCTTCTGAACTTGATTCTGGATTAGTTATTGCTCCACCAGCTGTTTCTCCTTGGCAACCAACTATTAAAAACCAAATTGTTAAAAGTAGCATTGCCTCAGGAATCGTTTCCCAATTAAACTTCACTTTGGCCGATGCTTCTGTTGCTAGTTACAATGTTGAGTTCAATACTTCAACACATATTTTCTCAACTAAACAATCTAAGACCATCAAGAAGGCGGCTGGTCCTCCAGGAAGTGGATTAGGCTCTGAAACCGAAACCTCCACCCTTACCTTCATTTCTGGAGTCAAGACTGATTTTGCTATTTTGGATGCTGCCACTAACTTGACTGTTTTAACTAAAAACATCAGTTCTGAATTCCCATTAACCCTTGATGATTCTACCACCAAATCAACTGCTTTGTTCAAGGGTCCAACCACCGGACAAAAAACTTCTGGTAAAATAAATACCGAGATCAAAACCAAAATCAATGGTGTCAAGGTTGGATCTTACAAGGTTAAAGAAAAGGTCGCTTTAGATGATATCATCGGGGCCACCGTCGACATTAAAGTCGAAACTGAAAATGTTAATGAATTACCATTTTCCAGAGAAGTTGCTGCTGCTAATGGGGTTATCACTAAAGATACCAAAGCTTAAGTTTATAGAGACTTTTTTACGTGAATAAATGCGAAATCTTATATTGTGTAAATGCTATAATTCTAATGTCTTTAATTCCAACCCAAGGGAATTAAGATCTGGTTGGATACCAGTAATGTCTGGAACCACTTGAGGCAACCCAGTGGCTATAGACTTTTGAACCGACTGAATGACTAATAATGCAGAAATACCATCATCTATGTTACAACTTGGAGCACTATTGTTGTTGATGACATTAACAAAATGATCAAGTTGGTAATCAAATGGTTTATTTTTAATCAAATCTTCTACGTCCGCTATTTTTTCTTTCTTAACTGGGTGCAACCATCCAGTTTGTTTCTCTTCTTGCTTATAAAGATTACAGTCAGGAAGGGATAATGTTCCTTTGGTACCGAAAACACGATACAACCCGCTTAAATCTTCATGGAAAGGCACAGTTGGGTTTTCCCCCGTACCACTTTCAAAATTAAATGGAGATACCACATTGTCAGCACAGATAAAAGTCCCACTACACCCGGACTTAAATTTAATAGTTAATACTGCTCCTTCATCCACATTCTTATGATCTCTTTGCTGATGTAATAATTCAGCGTAAACCTGTTGAATTGGGCCAAATAAATATTGTAAGATGTCTAAATCATGGACTAAGTTTATCAACAAAGCACCACCACCGGTTTCACTATTTGTTCTCCATGGAGATGCTTGGAAATACTCATCATGTTTCTTTAAAGTCCATGTTCCTTGTACGGCTATTGGCTTACCTATTTTGTGGAGATGTTTTTTGGCTGCCACAATAAAAGGATTAAATCTTCTATGGTGACCTATCAATACTTTAACTTTTTTGAAGTTTGTGTACATTTTTAAAGCTTTGGAGTGTTCTGCAGTAGGACTTACTGGTTTTTCAATCAATAGATTTATTCCATAGGATGCAATTTTGGCTGCCACTTTAACATGTGTGTGGTTGGGGGTACATACAATTGCTCCTTCTGGTAATTTAATACCTTCCAGTTGGCAATGGTCTACCAATTGGTCCACAGTTTGGAAAAACTTGGTTCCCAAATTCTCAGCTAAAGATTTAGTGTGGGGGTCCAAATCAATGATTGCAAACAATTTGGTATGAGGGTTATACTTCACATGTTCGGCATGTCTGGGACCTATCAAACCTGCGCCCACTACTACAATATTCAATGGGTTTTTAGTTTTCGTGATGGCCCTTTTGGATCTTTTCACCTTTTCAGGTGTGAGGTCTGAAGCACCGGCTTTGCTGGATATGAGGAAAGCAATGAAATCTGGCAATACCATTAGCAAACCTAAAAGTATCAAGTCCCACTCCTGACTTATTAAAATAAACATTGAAGACTCGAAAATAGCAGCCCCAACCACTTTGATCAACAAAACGATAGCTGCTAGCTGTGTGAGATGTGAATTGCTTGGTTTTTCAGCCATAGTGAATGTGTTAAGTAATTCTGATTACTTTTAAAATTTAAATTAATTTAGTGTTATAAAACAACACAACTTCAACGTGAACAAGGTATGATGATAAAAGCAAGGAAAAAGGGATATTGAATATGAAAATAAAAAAAATATTTCAGTATACTTTTAAGCAAGTCGTGGGAAAACTGAAAAATCCGTTGACTCATCGGCAGCATAAAAAGTTTTTGTGGGGTAACAACAAGGGTCCATCAAAAAAGAGAAAGTGAATATGATGGGGAGATAATAGAGGGGCTGATAAACTAAGCCAACTCTCTCGATAACTTTTCTCTTCCATTCTACGTGTTTACTGTTGTACTTTCTTCATCATGGACATATCCGATAATTTGAACTCGAGGTCATGAATGTAGAAAAAGAAATTTGTGATTTTCACAGCCGGTATCGGGTAGTCCACAGTTTTAAACCAAGATCCTAGGGACTGTGTTTGATTGAGATGAGGACAGGTGCAGAAAGATAATATTGGCTTGTAATGCTATTTTGGTGACTCCATTACATTTCGGGTATTTCGCTAAACTTAACGCTTACTCATCATGGTCAGCCTGCGGGCGGGCTAATTACCTCCTTCCCGCGCGGGCGTGGTGGTAGAATTTTCTAGAAATTCGACCCATACATTATTATGGTCGAACATTCTCGAACCTTCCGTAATCATCATTCATTTTGCAACCATTTGTTTCTGGAAGCTTCACCAGACGATGGCAAATTTGTAAATAAAGAGAAGGGAAATGTCCCACGTATTTTTAGAAGATATCAAATAGTTTATTAATAAATTATCAAACACAACCAAATACAATTATACATACAATGTTAGTCAATCCATTATTTTTCGATCAACAACTCGCTCAACAGTTTTTCCCAGTTGACCAGTTTGTTGGAAAGTTTGCCAGACCAAAGTTGATCAATAAGAATGAGAATGATGATCAAATTCAGTTCCAGATTTTAAAATTAGACGGTGACTTCAATTCCTTTGAATTTAAATTAGTTAAATTGAATGAGTATCAAGGTTTGTTGGAAGTATTTTCCTTACCAGATGATTTCAAAGTTTCCATCAAGTTGAATTTGGCTAAAATTGATATCAATAATATCAACTTTGAAGTTGATAGGTACAATCCTAACGTTTTAAATTTAAATATTGCTAAGTTTGATAGAGAATACGAACAAAGAAAATTGTTCAATGAATACGTTCAATCTTTCTTTAATCCTTTGGGTGCTCAACAGGACTTCTTAAGTCAAAGAGAATGTACTGGAAAGCAACAGTTTTATCAGGCTCAAAGGTTAGAGAAGCAAAGACTTGCCAAACAAAGAGCTTATGAGCAACAAGTTGAGCAAGAGAGAATCAGAAAAGAGCAAGAAAGAGTTAGAAAGGAACAAGAAAGAGCCAGAAAGGAACAAGAAAGAGCTAGAAAAGAACAAGAAAGAATCAGAAGAGAACAGGAAAGACAAGAAAGACTCATTCGTGAAAGAATCGAAAAAGAAGAAAGAATCAGAAGAGAAAAAGAAGCTAGATTAAGAAAAGTCAGAGATGAAAAATTAAGAAAACAACAGCAAGAAAATGAAAGACTTAGAAGAGAACAATATGAGAAGGAACAAGAAAATGCTCAACAATTCATCAACCATTTATTCCAAGGATTCTTAGCTCCTCAATTCAATGGTGTTAACGGTTTTCCAAACCCTGGAGCTTTCGGTGAATTTCAACCTCAAAGACAATCTGAACCAGTTCAGCAAAAGAAGCCAGAACCAGCTCCAAAAGCTTATTCTACTTCTGAACCAGCTGCCGAAGTAATTGAAAGATCCCCAACTCCACAGCCTGAAGTTGAAACACCTTTGTCTAGTGGTAGATCTACTCCAATTTCAGAAACTGATTCCATTGCTTCAGAAGATATTGCGACCCCAAAATCTCCATTATCTGATTTACACAAACATCCTTCCATTGAAGAAGTTGAAGATGAAGAATTTGTAATGTTAAGAAAGAAATTTGGCCAATAGATTTGGTTTTCATAGCATCAATTAATATATTTTATAGCATTAGGATATTTTATAGCATCAATTAATATGGCACATAAGTCAATCGTAGCATTATAATAATCAATCTCTGGTCGCGAATTTTTCATCGCCATGTCTATAGCTGTTTTTGGAGGGAATGGATTCCTAGGAAGGAAACTATGTGAATATGGAATTAGAAATGGGTTTAAAGTGACTGGAATCTCTAGAACTGGATTACCACCCACAATCACAAATGAATATTTAAAACAGGTGACTTGGGAAAAAGCTGATATTTTCAATGCCAGCACATATCAAGAGAAACTTCCACAATATAACACCGTTTTCCACTCAATTGGTAAAATTTTTGAAAGCATAGATTACAAAACCCTTATACAATCAAAAAGTTCAACTTCTGTTAGGCTCAAATTTTTGAAATCCGTACTAATGGGGCCCAATCCTATGAATAAAACTTTCCACACTTCATTTGAAGGTTTGAATAAATATAGTGCATTAACCTTGTGTTCAGCTCTCGAAGAGGCAAACCCTTCCGGCAAACTTGTATATATCTCCGCTGACAAGGGCTTACCCATAGTGGTTCCTAGCGATTACATAAGGACAAAGAGAGAAGCCGAGGTAGAATTGTTAAGTTCATCAGTTGATTCTTTAATATTCAGACCTGGGATTATGTATGATGAACACGAAAAGAGCAATAGATATCATTTTGTTCAAGGGTTGAAAAAGGTTCACGAATTGAAAGATTTGGTCACTGGTAATGATGTTCGTTGTGTTGATAATACTATAAGGCCCATTCTTTCTACGGATGAAGTATGTGATTCCATTTATAAGAATTTATCACGCCTGAACGATATTGTCACCTTAAATCAAATGGTGAAGTGTTTAGAATAAGGAATAGGAATATTTAAACTTTTATTGACATTTAATTATACAGGAGAATCTATTTTTTTTAACCGGTCCAGAAGTCTCTGTAGCGTCCGTCTCTCTTCTTCTTCCAATATTATCCCCTCCAGAAGGGTAACACCGCCATTACTTATTTCTATAGTCAAATCTTTTGGATCACTTGATGGTTTGTCTTCTTTGGGTTGTGGTTTAGGAGGAGATGCCATCCACCAATACACCGGATACCTTCGAATAACATTCCCAGTAATCAATGCTACCGCAACTATCAACACTGAAGATATTAAGTGGGTTGGTAAATACCACCAGCTCATTTGTCGGATTTGTTCGTCTATGAAAGGAAGAAGAGCA
The DNA here is from genome assembly GCA_030572035.1 of Yamadazyma takamatsuzukensis. Classification (NCBI taxonomy): domain Eukaryota; kingdom Fungi; phylum Ascomycota; class Pichiomycetes; order Serinales; family Debaryomycetaceae; genus Yamadazyma; species Yamadazyma takamatsuzukensis. Next base: position 698,579 of record JAJLZF010000002.1, on the reverse strand, counting down.
GAGGCTCCAGCTGGTGGATGGACACAGTTAAGTACCAGCATTACCACAGAAGCCACTCCTACACTCAAAGCACCTCCAACGTAATAATGATCTCTACCTGTTTGTGTTAACAGAAATAATTTTTCAATGCAAACTCCTACCAAGGAAGATGCAAAATGGCCCACTATAACATTTCTAGGTTGAGCCAAGGGTGCTTGATTAGCATTGAAACATAAAATAGCCGTGGCTCCATAACTGGCAATTACTATGGGTGCATGATGATGATCCGTGAATACATTGGGGTTTCGGAATATTCCTTCTAGAAGAAGTATCCCACAGAATGACCCGACAAGAATCTCCAACCAGATGAGATAATCAGGTCGTTGTTTGGTTCCATTCTCATTGACACCTAAGAAATACCCCACAAATTTGGGCAATTTCCGCAACTGATTTGATGGAATATATTTGCTGGTAGCCTTATCGATAGTGAATTTGAAAACCATTGATACTGAAAGTATTATGGTTCAATTACGGGGTATTTATAGCCATAGGTATAAAAGACTCGGAAACAATAAACGGCTCAAGCGTTTCCGGCTTGACAGGAAGAAATGATGTTCGGTCGGCCGAGAAGAAAGCGGTGGTTCTAGATAGATAAACTATGGCCAGATACTCTGCAGCTAAATGATATACAATCAGAAAATATTTAACCAGCTGTTATACCATGATATAGAATTATTTTCAATTTATATTTCAATCTCACATCATCTAATCTAATTCAGTCATCTCTAATATATACAGTTATACTCCATATCCATTATTCACAAATGGCAACTTCTTTCTTTGATAGTGTTTTCTAATCTCATCAACAATAAACACCGTACTACACAAAAATAACAAATGAATCAAATCACTTAAATATAAAGCTTCAGTAACAAAGATCGATTGGAAAAATGGCACATAAATGGCACATAATTGACCTAGTAAGGAACCAGCAACTGCAAAATTAAACATTTGATTTTTCATTCCGATTTTGAAGATGGATTTAGAATAATGACGACAAGCTAAAGCATTAAACATATCGAACATCACAAAACAGGTGAACGTCATGGTAGTATCTCTGGCAGTAATTTCATTATCTGTCATTTCTTTAACGAAAATATACAACGTTCCGATGATAATTGTAGCAGAAGATTGTAAAACTCTCTTAATTAAACTCTTGGTTAAGATTTTATCGTTTCTTTTTCTAGGGGGTTTATTCATAACCTCATGATCAACTGGTTCGACACCTAAAGATTGAGCTGGTGGTCCGTCCATTAAAATATTGATCCATAAAATTTGCATGGCATTCAATGGATTTGGTAATCCGAAAAAAGTGGCCAAGGCAACCAAGGTTAATGCGGCAATGGATGTTGACAATTGGAAAGTAATAAAGTTTTGAATATTGTAGAAAATACCTTTACCCTCTTCAATGGCATTTAAAATGGTAGAAAAATCATCATCAGTTAAAACCATATCAGCAGCTTCTTTAGCCACATCGGTACCATTTTTACCCATAGCAATTCCAATATCTGCTAGTTTCAATGCTGGGGCATCATTAACACCATCCCCGGTCATGGCGACAATATCACCTCTTCTTTGGAATGCCTTAACAATTGTCACCTTGTGTTCTGGAGTGGTTCTAGCAAAAACTGATACATTATGAATTACTTCAGCCAAAGCTTGTTCACTTAAACTGTCTATTTGGTCACCAGTAATCACCGAAGAATCGTTAATAATGGGCATTCCAATCTGTTTGGCAATATTTACCGCCGTGGTGGGAGAATCACCAGTAATCATAATCACTTGAACTCCACCTTTCATTAATAAAGCAATTGATTTACTAACATTTGGTCTTGGAGGGTCTTTCATACCAATCAACCCACAAAATATTAAATCTTTAGGTTCGATTTCTTGGTCAATATCAAATTTCTCAGTCACTTTAACATTATTTCTGGCAAATCCCAAAACTCTCAATCCGTCATTAGCTAAATTATGAGACTTACCCATAATTTCCTTTTTGATTTCTTCATTTATAGGTTTAACACTCCCGGATTCATCATAATACTTAGTACAAAGCCCCAAAATCTTTTCCGTGGCCCCCTTAGCTAAGACTTCAGATTTACCTAAATCTCCAGTATGGACATGAACAGACATATACTTTCTCACGGATGAAAAAGGTAATTCATAAATCCGTTCCTTAGTGTTTCTAATATCATCTAAACCAAAATGAGGTAAACTCTCTAAAAGAGCAATATCACTGGCATTACCAACAAACTTTTCACTTTCAGCAGAAAACTTAGCGTTGTTACAAACGTTACCAACTTCTAATACTCGAGACATGTTTTCAGTGAGTTGGTGATGTAAAGTATCGTCGTCTAATTTTTCAACCACTAAGAATGGGGTATTGAATGAACCTTTAAAATCATACGCCCACATCTTTGTAACTGTCATATGGTTTTGGGTCAAAGTACCAGTTTTATCAGAACAAATAACATTCACACTTCCCAAGGTTTCGACACTAGGTAATCTTTTGACGATAGCTTTTCTTTTGGCCATTCTCAATACCCCTAATGCTAAAGTGACAGTAACAATAATTGGTAACCCTTCAGGAATAGCGGCAACAGCTAAAGAGACCGAAATTTGAAACATGTCTAACCATTCTTTACTTTGAACAACACCAATTAAGAAAATTACTCCAATAACTGCAAAACTGAACATTGATAAATCTTTACCTAATTTATCCATAGCTTGTTGTAAAGGAGTCTTTGGTTTTTCAATTTGGGACATCATTTCAAAAACAGTTCCAAATTCGGTTTTACCACCAGTAGCCACCACAATTCCGGAACCACGTCCATCACGAACTAAAGTCCCCATGAATGCAATTGAATTCCGGTTGGTGATTGGTACAATATCGTCTCCTTCATATATTAATTTTTCAGTGTATTTCTTCACAGGACGATTTTCCCCCGTCAAATTACTTTCATCTATCGATAAATGGACGGCTTCCACCAATCTGATATCAGCTGGGATTCTGTCACCTTGACTGAAATGAACCAAATCTCCTGGTACTAAAGTGGAAGCTAAAACATTGGAAGAATTCCCATTTCTAGTAAGATGAGCTTCAGCAGGAACTAATTTGTTCAAAGCTTCTAAAGATTTCTCGGATCTATATTCTTGAACAAATCCAACACTAACCACAATGACAATAGCCAAAGTAATTGAAATGGCATCATCAATATTTTTCATCCAAAAACTAATCAAAGCTGACCCTATTAACAATAAAATTAATGGATCTTCATAGAAATTAGAGACGAACTTTAAAATCAAATTTTCTTCTTCGTCCTCATTCAATTCGTTAATCCCATGGATTGACCGTCTAGTGACAACTTCTTGATTGTCACATAAACCTAGTTTTATATCCGTTTGAAGTTCATGGGTGGTCTCTTCAATCGATTTTTGGGAATAGATTACGGAAGGTGAGTTGGTTCGGGTATTAATGATAGTTGCCTTCGGTACAAAAGGATTTTCACTCATCTGCTTAATGAATTCTATTGTTTATAAATGTATCGTTATCCTTCTAGTACTTTTTTTTAAGTTTTATACTTTTTCTTAATGAGTTTTTCAAGTGAAATATACGGCCGTTGTTTATTACTTCTAAATTGCAAAAACAGACAGTATATAAATCCCTTGTATTAGGTGAAAAATTAGTAGTTCTATAGGTTCGTAAAGATACCTTTTATTCAATAATCCGAAGATCCTTGTGTGATAGTAATCAAGATCAAAAGCGTTTGGTGTTTGAAAGCGTTTTGGTGTTCGCAGTGAGTCGTGAACTAACCGCGGACGCGGAATCCTAATAAGCCTTACGAGGTTTTAATAAATGGTACATAGAGATTGCGCTTTCTTTACCGTTATTTATTATACAGATCCATTAATGGTCGTCAATGCTGCCTTACTAAGTCTATTCATTATAGCAAGGCCCTCTTCAGTTTCATCAACTCCTTCCACCATGATTAAGTCTACGTTTTGTTCATCCACTTCTCGTAAGTATTTGAATAGATTTCGAGATATCTCAACTCCGGTCTTACCTAGATCTTTCTCTAATACAATGGACTTATCAACTTCATTTCCATGGCAGAAGAGTTTGGACCGTAATAATGCAATTTTAGCGTCTTTATCAACATTTTCCTTTATGTACTTGGTCATTTGTTCTTTCCCATCTCCACAGTTTAAAAATAAAATAACTTTGGCAGTTGGCGAATAATGTCTATACTTCATACCAGGAGTTCGTACTGTTTCATTCTCTCCAGCTACTTTCCTTGATACCAATATGTTTTCCCACAGTTTACCCCCATTTATTTTAATTTCTTCAAGAGAAATTCCTCCTGGTCTTAATAACATTGGAGGATTGGACAATCCATCTACAACGGTAGATTCCAACCCCACATCACATGCTCCACCGTCAAGAATGTACGGGATCTTTCCTTGAAGATCATGGTAAACATGACTGGCGAGTGTGGGACTTGGTCTAGTAGATGCATTGGCTGAAGGTGCTGCTAGAGGTGTATCACTGATTGCAATCAAGGCTCTTGCTATGGGGTGTTGTGGGATTCTGACAGCAAAAGTGTCTTGATTGGCGGTTACTAATGACGATATGGGCGAATTCTTCCCCACCGGTAATAGTATGGTTAATGGACCAGGCCATAACTTATTTATCAATTGATCATAGACCTTGGGTATCTCGCAATTGAGCTTCCTTTTCAATTGTTCAATGGATGAAACATGTACAATTAATGGATTATCAGCTGGTCTATTTTTGGCCTTATAAATAGACTTAACAGAATCATCATTAAGGGCTGACCCAGCTAAACCATAAACAGTTTCTGTGGGGAATCCTACGGCATTATTAGTATTCTTTAGCTCATCGGCTGCAATTTTTATATTTTTTTCAGTTTCGGAGTCAGTTATTATAGGCGAGTCTCCTTTGAAGGTAACTGAATTTACATCAACATGAAGGATTTTAGTATTGAATGACATTCTCGGGATAAAAGGTCTAATTAAACGTGGAAACCCGTTGACCATAAATCAATTTGAAAAATTTAGTCACAATTATGAGATGCGTGTCACGTGAACAAGTTGCAAAAAAAAAAAGTGTATACTCAGCTATAAGAATCTAAAATAACACATTCTCCGTGATCACAGTTTTTTCTTCGTCACTGAGTTTGTCATAGAAATTCAGGAAGTTTCCAAGGTTTCTACCAGCACATTCTTTCAAGAATTGAACCAACATATTTTTTAAACCCTCGTCGTTTGATTCAGTATGGTTATCTTCATCATCAGAATCAATATATGACTTTAGCTTATCGTAATTGGGTACACCAATATCTTCCAAATCTTCCCAGCCTTCATCATCATCTTCTGCTACACCTTCGTCCTCTTTTTCAGGTAAATAATCTCCTGCATTTGGTTGTTGGCATTGGAAATCTAATTCTCCTACTAAAAGTTTCAAAATTTTAAGGGAAGCCGAAATTTGCGTGAATCTTTCGGGCATTTTCTTTGTCATGGACCGGGTCAAAATCTTATCACCATCATACGGAATAATGTCTCCGTTTACCACAAGATTTTCAATTCTTTGGTCCCCCAACGAAAATATTTTAGCGAGTGCTAAAGCATTTTGCTTAATCTTTTCATAACCTCTAGTTACCTCAAAAGATTGGAACCAAATAGGCAAGACAAGCGCAAGACCGGGCTTGACATTACCTGTAGATGGATCTTTCAACTTGACGCTGTCACCTAGGAAATTGATCATGAATTCCGGTGACAATAATACTAAATTGCAAAATAACATCACCAAATTCTCAATGGTAATAACTTCTTTGGCAATGATTAATCTTTCCGTCGTGGCAGCCAAAATCTGTGCCAAAAAGTCACTTTCCAAATGCTGTTGAAATTTGTTAATTAAGGATGTAACTATGGTACCACAATTCAAGGCTGCACTATCAGATAATTGAGGAGACAAAAATTTTGATACCACATGAAGTAAGGATTGTAAGCCTGATTCTCCTGTTTCAGTATCTTTGTATTCAAGAAAGCTGGACGAAGCGTATTGCAATAAACTGTTAAAAACAGCACCACCACTTTGCAAAATTTGATCATCGTTAGCAGTCAAAAGTAACTTTTTGATGACTGGATAGGTATAATTAAAGATTTGAATGGGGAGTTCTTTATTTGGAACTGATTCAAGGATCTTATTTAGAAGATCTAAACTAAGATCCAATTTGGGAGAATATTCCACTTGACCGTTAGCAATAGATTCCTGGATAATATTGAATATACCGGGAAGAGACTTTTCACAACACATAATATAATCATCTAGGTCAATATCCTCAAGTAAGTTTTCAAGACATTCTGAAGCTTCCACCGCCAATTGTACATTAGCTGGGTTTTTGAAAGAAATTTGCAACACCAAATCAATTATGGAAAAATTAGATACCTTGCACTTTCTAGCATAATCTCGATCGATATCAATGGCAACTGAAATGGCTTCCAATAGAACCGGTAAGCCATCTTCCTCACTTTCTTCCACTAACTTTAATACTATCTGGAACAAAGATTGTTGTGTGGGGTTCTTCTTAGATTGGTCAAGATTCTCTCCAAAATTAATTATATTGGAATAGTTAGTACAACTTATTAAGGCTGAAGCATTGACTAAATCATATGATTCACTGGTCATATTTGCAACATAGTCTACCATCAAAAGGAAGGACTCTACACTTTTCTCAGCTGGAACTTGCAGTTCAAACTTATCAAAAAATTTGGGTAGCATCAAGAAGATTCTGGAAATTACTAAAGGATGAAGTGACTGACGTAATAGGCTCAAAATGGTTTTCAACAAGGTTGGGAAATCTCCTTGTAATTCCGAATCTTCATTTTGAAACAAACCTTCCAAAATAAACAAGCACGACTCTAAAGACTGCCAATCCGAATGAGTATCACCAATGGCATCTTTCAACACCACAAAAATCTTTTGAGAATCATCTGCGTTCAACTCCGATGTTAACTCATTGACAGAATCACGCACGGTAACAAATCCCGATAAGCCTGTGGTATCAGAAATGTACTCGTTCAAATCACCTTCATACTTGTCAACCATTTCAGCGTTTAAAGTGGAAACTTTAACCAAATGAGAGATAAATTGTCTATAAGCTTGTTCATCCCAATTGAAACCTAATGGGAAACTGTGCTGCAACAAAAGTATCACCTGAAACAAACTGTTATACACTTCAGTCACGGTCCTGTAATCAAGATCCTGTTGTGATTCAAAGTTAGCCACCAGTAAGTAAACAGGAAGAAGAAGATCAAAATCAATGAATATCTGTAGAAGTAACTTCTTTTTGAAATCGGCTGATATTCTCTTATTAAAGCCTCCAATTAAGGACGATAAGATGGAATATAAAGTTGATCTATACTCTAAGTCGGTGGACTTGGTATCACCACTGGAGATAGATTTTTCTATCAATGAATAAAATAATTCTACCACCACTTGGATGTGATTATGGACAACTTGAATTCTATTCTTATCATTAAACGCTTCAGGACTTTGTAACGTATTTAAAATGCTTTTGTACAAGCCCAAGGCTGCTGATTTTACTTCAGAATCCAATGACTCTTGTGATAATATTTCAATTATATGTTGTAATAGTTGATATCCAACACCTCCATCCCAAAATTGTTCTTCAGTAACCAAATCATCAAACAAATCAGTTAGAACTTGTAACCCTCCAATTACAGCTTCTTTGTTCAGATAGTTCTTGGTGGTTTCATATAAGTTCTGTAACAAATCTGGCCATTCATCTGGGTAATCTGCCACAGCAATTTGGACAATCACATATGATGCACCATTCCTAATCTTGGAATCTTTAGTACTCGTAACCAACTTGATCAAAGTATTTCTAATTAATTGCTTCAACTGCTGGTCCATAGGATTCCCCGAGAATGACTGAAATGCCATTGACCAATATTTAGGAACCAATCTTCTTAAATGTAATAAACATGATTGAACAATATGTTGAGGATAAGATGAATTTATCACTGCTTCAATTAAGATATAACCCACATTGGAAGGATTTTCGCTAGCTAAACGACTAAATTCAAGCTCTGCACTTCTTCTGATGTTATTGTCAGCACTGTTCTGGTCATTGACTAAACTTATTAAAGTATCAGGCAGGGACATGGTACCAAAGTTTTTTGGCTTCAAAAGTTTTTCAGTTTATCCAGATCTTTTTTTCTTTACGCGTTTTAACTAGCAACTGATCCTAAAAAAAATCTCACCTACAGCTATTGGTTCTGACATATTTGCATCAATAGAGAAGAAGTTTATAAAAAAGAAAGCAGTTTATTAATCCATTTACAATGTCCAACTTACTTTATCCAGCATTAAAAGATGTGGAGCATACCATACCCATTGAACGTTTGAATATTTTAAGGAATCAAGTTGATAGTGAAAAGCCAGATCCAAGCTCCCAAACGTTATTCAACTATGCATGGGGGCTTATAAAGTCCAAGGGTCACAAATATCAAGAAGAGGGTATTGCCATACTAAAGGAGTTGTATAAAAAAGACCCTGAAATCAAGAAGGATTGCTTGTACTATTTATCGATGGGGTCCTTAAAGTTGGGAGATTACACTAGTGCCAGGCAGTATATAGAAGAGTTGTTGAAAATAGAACCAGAAAATAGCCAAGGTAAGGCCATGAAGAATGTCATTGAAGATAAAATTACTAAAGAAGGTTTAATTGGTTTAGGTATAGCTGGAGGAGTACTTGCAGTAGGAGTGGGAATTATTGGGGCTTTGGTAAGAAGGAAACGTTAATTGAAGTAAACAAGCCCATCCCCCAGCATAAACCTTTTCGTTTGTTATTTATTATTTAATTCTGTTGAGTGTTTAGTATATTTCGGTATCTGCATAAATATATAAATGTGCGACTAATGGTTAAAGATGACTCTCTGACTGATGATTTGGGCCAACGGATAGCCGATCGGGTGGTAGCAATGTTTAATGGTCTTCAAACGAAAGCCGGTAAACCCGTACGAAGAACCAATGGGGTTCAAGAGTGGACAGTGTTGGCATCCATCGTAGCTGTTTCTGGTGATGATATTTCCCCAATAGTAATTACCACTGGGGTCAAGGCCCTACCTGATAAAGTTCGGAAGTATTCCAGTGGTTTGATTGTCCACGATATGCATGCTGAAATATTGGCCCTACGAGCGTTTAATAGATACTTGATAGAAATAGGGAATACCTTAAAAGATTCGCCGAAAGCTACCAATGAGATAGTAGAGAGGAAGGAGAAACGATTGCAGTTAAAGCCCGGGATTAAACTTGCATTATTTGTTTCAGAGCCTCCTTGTGGTGATGCGTCCATGAAATATTTAATATCACAATCAGAAAACCAAGCTGCTTGGGAACCAGAACAACAAGATATAGGAAATAAGCGGAAAATTATTGAATCCACAGTTTCACCACAAAAGGTTCTTCGAGGAAGAAACCATTTCAGTCGCCTTGGAATAGTCCGGACCAAACCTGGAAGATCCGATTCCATTGAAACATTGAGTAAATCCTGTTCCGACAAATTATGTCTTCGTCAACTTACTGGAATCAATAGTTCTATTACCAGTCAGTTTGTAGATCCTATATATTTGGATTACTTGGTACTAAGACAAGACAAGTTTGAACAGGAAGACATTGAAAGAAGTTTCAAATCCAGGTTTGTTTTGGAAGGTGAAGGGAAATATTTCCAAGTTTTAAAATATACCACTGATGAATATCCTTTCCATAGACACTCTGAAAGTGCCGCCTCACCAAATTCTTTAGTTTGCATTGTGCCTACCAAAACATTACAAGTGTTAAATAATGGGGTCAAAAACGGCAGCTTTGTAAAAAACAAGCCTCCAAAATCCGGGGGAGAGAGTATTTTGTGCAACTACAGTATGTTCAAAGATAGTAGTGGTCTATTTGAACATACAAGTAAAGATTATATAGAGTTTAAGAGTTCCTTAGAGCGACAGAAACAGAAACTAAAAGGCAAGACTATGTTGCAAAACTGGACCAACACTACAAAAGATAATTTTCTATTATGCTAGGTATGAATAAACAAGTGGGTTAATAAAGGCTTTAATTATTGTGATCATTCTAAGAGGCCATATTGTCACTTCCAGTTTTAAACCATTATTCCAGATTCCAGCCATCATTACTCTGAATCAGAAGGACCTTCATCATCTTCTTCTTCATCTGGAACTATTTGATTCTCTAAAGATACCGCATATTCAGCACTTTCCAATAATTCCTTCAACTCTTGATTATCCTTGACATAATTGACAGGCTTCAACTTATGGTTATCTATAATTCTAGGATCAGACCCAGCATCTATCAAATTATCAACAATAAAATGTCCATGTTCAGGTTCTTCATTGGCGTATTTAACAGCTAAATGTAAAGGGGTTTCACCTTCTCTGTTTTTAGGATCAATTTCCACCCCTTCTATATCCAATACAATGTCAATGAATTCCCAGTTCCCGTTGTTACATCCCAAATGTAATGGGGTGTTATTGGTTATGATTTCATGGGTGGTGTTCAATAACGTGGACAATTGTTCACTATCATTATTTAATTCCGATTTAATTTGTAATAATAATTCAGTGTTGTTTCTTCTAGCAGCCTCTAAAATCTGCTCCTGATGACTTGCCCCTTCACTCATTGTAATCTGTGATCAGGTATCTCTGTTTAGTCGGATCTGTTCAGGCTATGAAGTCAAAGTTCTCGCACGACTGAAATTTTGATTTATGGGGACGGGCGTTTGATGGGACCATTGTCAGTGGGGGTTGGAATATTTCTTCAACAAAAGACCGCCGTTGAACAAAAGTGCCCTTTTCCTATCTTATAGACCAAGATGTTCACCTCATTACTATTGTTTACATCCCAACACCCAAAACGGCCAATTCAGGTGTACTGAACTCCGTCATTTAAATTTCGTGCAGGTGTCAAACCCATAAAACAAAACTTGCTAGCCATAAATAAAACTTGCTAGGTTGCCAAACATTTATTTTCAACTTAAACAACTCAATTCAAATGGTCCAATCTATTGTAGCTCCTTCCATCTTGTCGGCAAACTTTGCTAACTTAGGATGTGATTGCCATAAAATGTACGACTCTGGTGCTGACTGGTTACACATTGATGTTATGGATGGTCACTTTGTGCCCAATATTTCTTTAGGTATCCCTGTCATTTCCAGTTTGAGAAAAGAGTTTCCTAGATCCAATTCTAAGAGTTTTTTTGACTGTCATATGATGGTAGCTGAACCTGAAAAATGGGTTCCAGAAATTGCTAAAGCTGGGGGCGATCAGTACACTTTCCATTATGAAGCCACCAAAGATCCCGTGGCTTTGGTAAAACTTATCAAAGAGCACGGAATGAGAGCTGCTTGTGCAATCAAGCCAGGAACTCCTGTTGATGTCTTGTATCCTTTAGCTAAAGATTTAGACATGGCTCTTGTTATGACTGTTGAACCAGGATTTGGAGGTCAAAAATTCATGGCCGATATGATGCCAAAGGTTGAAGATTTAAGAGAAAAATTCCCTCAATTGAACATCCAGGTTGATGGTGGTTTAGGTAAAGATACTGTTCCAATTGCTGCTAAAGCAGGGGCCAATGTAATTGTTGCTGGAACGTCTGTGTTTAAAGCAGATGATCCAAAGGAAATGATACTGTTCTTAAGAGGTGAGGTGTCTACTGAGTTGAAGACTCGAGGGTTACTAGAAGAATAGCATTAGTTATTAAATATCTATTTTTACCTATTAATGTACAAAACTACCTAGAACTAAAATGTTTGCACTCCTAATAAAGTACCTTCGCTGTCAGCAGATGCTCTAAATTTTTGTAACTCGTTATTGTTGACGACATCCCATAATAATTTCCTTACTTTTTCAGTTTCTGATTCTTTTCTAATTTGGAGTTGCTTATCAACTTGCATTTGTTCATCGATATCTTTTTCCAATAAGTTGTTTCTTCTTTCGACGTATTTTTGGTTTCTGGCCAATTTCTTAGCTCTTTTGTTGGATAAACTTCTGGTGGTTACAGGAGTAGTTTCGGAAATCTTTCCAGTATATAATGCAGCAGATTTTGATTCAGTAGGTTTGGGAGCAGATTCTTCATTATAACGAGAAGTAGATGATCTAGTGGTTGATTTAGTTCTGGCAGATCTCTTCTTTCCTATGGAAGAAGCATGACTATTCTTGTTAATCTTAACTTTTGGTTTATTGATGGAATTTCTAGAAGGCATTTGTGGTAATGGAGTAACGTACTGAAAAAAAATTGAAGATGAGATGCGAAGATAATGAACACAAAAAAAAATCTCCCCGGGGTGAATCGAACACCCGATCTCAAGATTACCTGGGTAATATTACAGTCTCGCGCTTTAGCCAACTAAGCTACAGGGAGGTACCTTTGACTTAATTGTAGATTTATGATATATGAGGTATACATGAAAGAATTTGTAGCTTCACCACTTTTAGTTAAAAATTAGATTAAAACTCAATTCATCACTAAAAACTTTAATCGGGCAGGGTATATTATTTGTCGGGCTTATTCAGCCACAAAAATAATCCAAGAGCTCAAAAAAAGAAAAATGTCAGGGACATACGCTAATCCTTCAATTTCATTTTCGTTAATGGATGGCTTTCCACTTTCGTCATTTAAAATAATCCCAAAGAAGATGTCAGAAGAACTTAGGAAAGCCCCTATATTATCTCATAACCTATTATGGTGTGGCCACCAAACCCTGTTGTTTACCAACAAACACACGAGTTGAGACCAATTCTTCAAGTTGCTTATCTTTCGTACGGCGTTCGAATAGACGATGCAGTCAAAAAGAATACGACCAGTCTTGGGGCGATCAAGTGCACCCCTGCCGGTTAAAATTGTTTTACAAAAACAAAAAGGTGTGTCTAAGTTAGGTTTTAAAAATCTGGAATTATACTTTTACAAGATTACCTATTGTACTTCGAGCCTAACGATCTGCTCTATTTAAAGTTTAATTATAAAATCAGTCTCATTGGACGGGAAAGTTGATAGTTTGCAAAAGGAACAAAGAGATTGCATTGGTCCCTCCTATTCTTCCATTATGGGGATCGGTTCTATCGAGAATCTGGATTGTTCACTGGCCGTTTCAACTGTACGAGCAATGTTCAATTGTGAAACCCTGTAAATCAGCTTACCGCATTGGGGTAAATTGAAAAAAAAAGGCTCTGATCGAGATCTTCACGTCTACTTTTTTGCGTGTCTCGACATTTTTAACTTCTATTTTTTGATGGTGAAAAATAAATAATTCTTAACTCCACCATCTGTGGATAAGCTAAGGAAATAATAACGTACGACGCTCTTATCTTTAGTTTAATGGATCTTATTTTTTAATATTATAAGAAGATGGCAAGTATTTTTGCTTTCTGAGACAAAGCTCTCTACTACCGCATCGGTATTATATAGGCTACTGTGTATCGGCAAAATGAATTGGCTACATTCCAAGCGTTGAACATTTTAGTCAGAGGGCCCAAGATTCTCCAGAATTCCAAATCTGCAAGACAGTACATTTCCGACGGATACTATTGGAGCAAAATCGAGGTTTAATGTTTTTGCTATTGCATAAAGAAAATATTTTATATGCTATCAGACCAATATTTTGTGCTGCAGATACAAAGACGTGATAAAAATAATCTAAAAGTGTGGGTAAAGAATTGGTGTTACAACATGAAAAGTTTTCATTGATTCTGAAAAATGCGTCTTTTAACTCAATTCGCCTGGTAAGCGACCAAGTATTTTTCCTCGATTCGGAAAGTTAATTAATCCAAATCTAGTTATTGTACACAATCTATTGTTAACAACAGCCAGGGTTGAGTCCTCACAGTATCAATCAACAACCATACGAACAAAACTCCCAAAGTATTATTGTTCTATAAAAATAATCACACTACAAGATTGAAATATTTCTCTTTTATAAAAACATTCTATAAAGTAAATTAAAATCAAAATGATTTACCCATTTATACCAAATTCTATTCTGCTTAACAACACTGGTAATTTTTTATAAACGAAAGATTTTTCGCCCGTTTTAGAAATTACCTTACTGTACCTTAGAACCTAAAAGAAAGGAGGCGACCCAACACTTGGATAGACGGGCTTGATCCAACAGATATGTAGCAAAACAAAATGATCTCTGTTTACTAGTTCCGTACTTTGAAATCTTTAATTTGGCTGTTTCAGGAAACTTCATTACCATTTTCCCCTTTAGAGAACCAGCCTGTATCTTAATTACGCATTATTTTTTTTTTTTTTAATCCCCTTTACTTGGACAATATAGGACAAAATTAATTTGGTTGCCAACTTAACTCCTAGATTTACTTATCATGCACAATAGCTTTACTGTTTTAGACTAAATCTCTATTGTTCTACTACATGTATATTTTTTCAGGAATTTTTTTTTTCTTTTGGAAATTCAACATTGAGTTACACGTTCAAAATATGGTGTAGAATAAATTTATATAAATATAAAACAAAATGAAAAAATTAAATTCTGTTTAGTTTAATTAAAGGCGTTTACAATTCAATACATTCCATATAAAGTCTTAATTTTAATTTTTGGAGAATAAACAACACGATTAAACGAGAATTTTCATTTAAAACCATTTATTTTCTTCTTGCATTCACGCCATATTTCGAATCACTATGAACCATAGCGAAATAAATAAATCTAAGGAATTTCCTCCCAAACAACTAAATGCAAGCCCTTTTATGGCCCAAAGACTAGCACCTTCCAATAATTATCAAAGTCAATATATGATGAAGAGAAATAATCATCCAATACCTTCTCCATTAAATTTATCTAATAAAGCCGAGGATTTTTTGGATAGTGAGGAATTGCAGCCAGTGGAAATAGACTTTAAGGATTCCAAAAAATTGCCTCCTTTACCGCCTCATGTTTACAATACTCATCAACACGCCCATAATGACCATCAACAAACAAATCAAGCATTCTCAAAAGACCCTTTCTCCCAACAATTTCCTTCCCAACCATTCCATTCCACTTTCAAAGAAATGAAAGATGTCAAAGTGGATCCTTTGGTGAATCAACCAATTTGCACTGTTTGTAATTTCTTCATAGATGAAGATTTATTGGAGTTATCATGTAAGCATATTTGTCATAGAGATTGTTTCATAAATAACCTTTTGACTTGTAAAGAATGCAGTGATGAATCTTTTGCTTTGATACCTCCTCCTACATTGAACGAGAAAACTGAGACCAGAGAATTTAGTTTGACTCCAAATTTGGGGCCCACTGATACTCCTATGACTCCATCAGATCAAATGATTCCAGATCCTTTGAGAAATCCTCCTTTGCATTTGAATAATAATGGTGAACAAAATCAAGCTAATATAGGAACTGAGAATGCTGTTCCAATTCCAGCTCATTTGACAGAAAATCCACAACTTCTTTCCCCTAGATCATCTTTTAATAAAAACCTTAATAGAGATCTTTTTGATAGTCTTATGAAACCAAAAATTAAGTTTATCAATGAAAATCAAAGCAAGTTAATAGCCAATCCTAATTTTAATAATGAGGATTTCAAAATTAATTATTTGATCAACATTAAACCACCAAAGTTTTTTAATAGTGTTAACTATGATAAACATTTGGTATTGAAAAATCAAATTCTTGATGAAATTAAATTCAACATTTTGAAGAACATTGTGAATTGGAACGATGATAGCTTTGTTGATTTCAACAATCTTGGAAAGTTCATTATCTTTGAGATTATAGACATTAGTACTGGTAATGGTTGGGATCAAGTAAGATGTTATATTTTCGAACAAGCTATGTTATTAATTGATATTAAAGGTGAAATCTTGATTGGTCAAATTTTGATTAATAAGGATATTTTAAATATGACCAGATTTGTAAGTGGGATTAGATTCAATTTGAATAATCAAACTATTCCTGAATTACAAATCTGTTCTGAGATCCCATTGATTATTAGTAGGTTGGAATACTATTTCAAAAAGATTTTAAACAAACAATTTATCCCAGAGACTTCTTTATTCCAAATCACTACCAATGGATGGAATTTGATTAAGGATAATTATTCTCATTTACCTGTGGATATTTTAAGATTTCAAAATTGTGTTGAAAATAATTTAGAAATCCCTGAAGCCTTGTTAATCAAATCCATGCCATCTCCAGAAGTTTTACCATTAAACTTGATAATTTCGGTTACCTTATTGAATAATACTGGTTTACCTAATGATGAATACAGAAGCAAAATCATTCAATTTTTAGAAACCATTAGAACTAACATGAGATCTTTTGACAGATTAAGTTTGATTTTCGTTGGTATTGATGGTATTGGTATTCCTGGTAAGAAAGGATCTTTTATTGCTAGTGTTGAGCCTAATTGGTCTGGATGGGATTCAATCTACAATGAAGTTAAGATCAAGTCCAATTTAGATTCTAAGAATAGACCTATCTTATCTAGTGGATACGATGAATTGGAGATTACCCTTGCCAAGTGTAAGGATTTATTCCCATTTTTGAGTACTTCCAATTACAACAATGTTATTAACAAATTGTTAATTATCAATTGTAATCATTACAATCCAACTTTGATAGATAACTCAAAGCTTTCCAAGCTTGAAACTCATTTTAAGACTTTATTGAACAATAATGAAAAGAGTTTATCCATTGATTTTATTAGAATTGGAAACAATTATACCCCAGAATTGGAATTTGGTCAAAAAGTGTGCACACAGCCTTCGTTAATCTTCAACGATATCTTGAAGGTTCCTTATGATAGTCAATTAATGAGGTTTGATAATTTTGATGGGTTTAACAATGATTTCATTGGAATTTTGCAAAACTACTACCAACAAATTTGTTTACCTAATGTTTCATTAGACATTCTGAAAATAATTGGTACAAGAGATATTGTTAATTTTTTCAAACTTGAAGTTAATGGTAAAATGATTGAAATCAATAATTTTTCAAATTTGAAAATTGTTTTTAATAATATTACTGTTAATTGTGAAAAGAATATCATGTTGAACTTGAATTTGAATTTATCAAAATTATTGAAATTTGATAATTTGATTGAAAGTGAAAATCATGAAAGATTAGTTGATATACCTTTGTTATCTTATATGTCAGGATGGTTGAATGAAAATGATGATTACAAGGTTTTGAATTGTAAGATCTATCAAGATAGATCAGTTAACTTTAATAGTTACCTTAGCGGTAGCCTTACCCCTCCAATGAATGATTATGTTGAAGAGCCAATCGTTATGAAAAATAGAAAATACGTGAGGAAAGAAGTGGAAATGGAAATTGTTAAAAGTTTGAAATCTTTAAACAACAATCAATTGATAAGTAATAAATCCATTTTAATTAATTGCATTAATTATCTTATGGACGTTAAAAACCAGCAACACCAAGACGAGGAACAAGAAAAAGTTGATATCCAATTTGCTTTTCCTAACAGTGTACCTGCTAATTTCAATTTAATAAGTTATATGGATGGATTGTTGAATCAGTTGTATTCCATATCCACTTGTTTAGATATAAATGAGCAGCAAAGTTTAGTTGCATGTAAAGATTTAACTAACTGGTTAGTTTAATAGATGTATAGTAGGCTCCGGCCCCGGTGTAAATATATAATAGATATTTAAAAATGAACACATAACCGTGTTGTTTATTTTCTACTTATTGTAGCAATAGTACCCCTATACTGGCATGTTTAACCATGTTATACTGCATAGGCAAGAATATTGGCCTTGACTGATGACGTTCAGAAATTTGGCTGCGAAATACTATTTATCAATTACCGCATTGGGAAATGTAATTGGATTTTTCAAGGAAAAATTGAACAATGCATCACTGACTCGAGGATGGATCCCTTACATATAAAAGGGGGTGTGATCTGCTCTGAATATTATTTAAGTATCAAAAACCTTATTAAGATACTTTATTTTAAAGAAAATAGCTAAATAATTATGAGTTTAATTTTAAGACCGGTCGCAGTCCCTATGATGCTCGTGGGATTAGTTTCAGCAGCATCAGGAAGTCTTGATGAAAACGAGGCCGCTGGTGGAAGTTCAAGTGGGGGTTCAAGAGCTAATGAAGATTCTGAATCTCCTGCAAATGCTGCCGCTGAAGAGGATACCACCGGCACCAATACGAATGCTAACACTAACACCAACACCAATACAATTGCTAACACCAACACCAACACTATCGCTAGAGCTGCATCTACCACTCAATGGTGGACTCCAACCACTGTAGGAACAACTAGTACTCCTACCACAGGCACAACTGAAACTGACACCGATAGTAAATCATTCAATAAATGGGGGTTCACTGGTGATCAATCCAGATGGGTTGCAGAAACTGAAACCGATAGTGAAAGCGAAAGCGATGCCAGTTCCAAATCGGACGCAAAAAAGGCTCACAGTATTAACGGAAACGAATCTTCATCTGCATCTAGAAACAGCATTTTTGTTGTCTCTGAAAGAGATTACACCATGAAAAAAACCTTATTGGTAGCCGGTTTATTAGGGGTTAGTGCATTTTTCACAGTTTTATAGTTTTGTATATATCCAAAATGAGAATGATTTTTTTGCATAATTTCGCGTATACTTAAATGACTCGACAAGAAGTGATCGACCAATATCTTTCCCAATCCTTTCAAAAACATCCTAGATTCAGTCACCCAGGTACATTCAATGTGCTAAAGGACTGTGTTGAAAATGTCTACGGGCGGAAAAGCGCTCTTTTCTGTATAGACGTGGAAGCGTGGGAACGAAATAATTCAAAAATAACGGAAATAGGAATAAGTATATATGATCCTCGGGACCAAGAGAATGCTATAGTGCCATCTTTCCATACATACCATATCCGACCTAAGGAGCACATGCACATGCGTAATGGAAGGTATGTTCCCAACAACGCATCTTTTTTTGCTGGATGCTCAACGCTAGCAATGCCTCTTGACACCTGTGTTGAGTTTATGCAAGCATTGATAAACAAGTATTTCAATGATGACGGTATCCACTGCTACTTAGTGGGTCATGATTTACGAGGAGACATAAAATGGTTACGAAGTATGAACATAGCGATCCCTGAAGTTGTCCCTCAATTAGACACCCAGACGTTTCTTTCATTTCTGACTCAAAGTAAGCGAAGCTTGACCAATTGTTTGTCATTGATGGGGATTTCTCATTCAAAGCTTCATAATGCTGGAAATGATGCTTATTTCACTTTATTGTTGGCGTTGAAAATGTCTGACCCAGAAGCAAGGCAGTTGTATGGTTTGGATGGTGAGTATCCAGTTTTGATGCCAAAACACTTCCGAGGAAAGTCAGAGGCATGTCCAGTTGTTGAGATCGAATCGGCGGAAGGTTTTTTACAGTTTATTACGGATAACGGTTATAGATGATAGATATACACTTAGTACACACTACTCATTTGATCGATCAAATTGGCCTGGTACTTTTCAAAGATCTTTGTTAATCGAAGTAGACCACCAGCACATAAGCTTTTGACTCTATCATCAATTATTGGTTCCCAAATTTCCGAAAGCCATGCTTGAATGAAAACGAAAGAGTCGCCATAGTTAATAATTAAAGCCTGCTCATCTGAAACATCACAAATCAATAATAACCCCGTCATCATTCCTTCTATAACCTGAAGATCTTGTGATGTAGTTGTTTTGGCTAGTTCAGTAGTGATAATAAGGAATTCTCTTACCATATCGTTATTAGACAACGCTGCAAATGAGCAATGGAGCAATAACGCCAAAGTTTTAATATAATGACCCGTCAATATTGTAGAATAATGACCTATATCGATACCTCCAGATTCATGCCACAAATGAACAAGAGGGAAATAAAAATTCTTACTAATTACTTTCGAATAATCTTTAACTTTAGGAACTATTTGTCCCTGTGTGGAGGTAGTCTTTTTAAGTTTATTTGAAATCCGTAAAATCTTACCACCAACAAGTTGGTCTTTAGCTTCTTCTGAACTTTCTTGCATCAAACCATCCTGTATAGATAAATGAGCCAACCTAAGAGAATCATGTTCAAGAAGTTTCTTTTGTTCAAGCCCAAGATACTTTTCGTGTAATTTTTGCGGTAATTGTTTGGAGGGGAACACTCTTTCCTCGTATCCTTTCGTTATGACTTCGTCTTGAAATCCCCTTATATCTCTGGCAGCCAAAGATAGCGCTGATATTATACTAATACGCTGTTGAAGTGAATAATCACCTGTGCCTAGCATTCCAATAATATTGACGGCACCTTCAGGATGGCTTGCAAGAACGGCCACTACACAGCTTAAACGAAGCTCTTCAAAATTGGACTCATGATAATTATTATTCAAACCTATTAGACATTCCAACAATGTAAATGAGTTTGAGCTAAGCTCTATTCCGAAATTAGCTTTTTGACGTATTAATGTGGGGCCTGTTCTCAATGCTAATTTTTGCATGTCGTAAGCTTGAGGATGGTTTGAATCGACCATTAAATACTTAATGAGTTCTCTTATATATAACGGAGGTGTAAGTTTTACCCGCTGGACTATGGAAGGATCATCTTCATCGTCACTGTCATCCGAGGATTCATCATCACTATCTTTAGCACGTTCTTTCACTGCTAGAGTATCTATGCTTTGAACAATATCTTGGATCTCTTCAGCTGGTGTTACCACGGGTTGATCCAATATATTCCAAGCTGATTGTATATCCAAAAACTTAGGTTTAGGAATGTAACTATTCATGTCCAACAAATATTCATACCCTTCCAAATCTCCCATCAGAAATATTTTATCTCTGTTAGCAAGCTCGCAAGCTTTATCGGCGACAATTATGGCTAATGTTTTGACACTATTTGAAAAAGAACTTAAATGATTGGAAACGGAGTTCAAGAAAATGGAATCACTGAAAAGGCTGCTTATTAGTTGAGACTCTTGCAATATTAAAAACTGTATTAGTAAATGGGTTCTATGTTCTTGTAAAACAATTGGCTCCTGTTTTATCCTAGCTGCATCGCCCCAAACTTGTATTAGAGAGTTCAAAATCTCTTTATGGTTGCAATTGTTGTGAATTAGAATGGAAACCAAGCTATTCATGTTCTTATTTTGCATGTGCACAATTTCATCTACAGTTGACACATTTGCCAAATCTTTGGTAAAGCAAGATTGTACTATACTGGCGGTAGCTACAGTTTTCTCTTGATCTAAGTGTCCCGAGAGAACACTTTGCTGAAGAAACTGAAATAACAGTGTAAGCACCTTTCTCTGTTCGAACAGTTTCATAAGCCGGTAATGGTCTATGAAAACAGACCATTTATCTTGATTGAAAAGTATATCAAAAATAACTAAAAAACTGGAACCATTGAAATGGAGTAATAATAAGAAAAACTTATTGAATGCTGAACTGGTTATCTCTATAGATATCATCTGACTTAGCAAGTAAAATATATAACCGTCCACGGATCTGAAAATTCCCACTTCATTTGCGTTCAATTTCCCTTCCACCACTAGCTGGTTTATTACTCCAAAAACTTTGCCTCGGAATACAAGTTTACTCAATTCGTTTATTTCCATAATGTTGTCTGTCACTATTGTCTCTAACAAGCTATCATTAAAGGCACCAATTAGCACACGGGTGTAAGTAACAATAGCTTCACTCTTGGTGCCATTTGTCTTGACTCCATTTTCTATTCTATTTACAAGTCCACCAATTCCTACCACGGATTGCACAAACTCTATTATCTTAGTATTGATAGTATTCATGTTGAGGTTGAAAATTTGGGGTATCGTATGGTCCAATAATGTTGATACCATTTTTAGTTCCATTGTTCGGGATCTTTGGATCAGGCAAAAAAAGGCAAATGATTCCTGTAGCTCTACCTCCGACGGTTCATTTTTAAGCAAATCGATGTGGCGATCAAACTGTGCTAGTCCATCACTCATGGTGAGATCTGAAGTGCGATGCGAAAGCTGCAACACTTTAGTTTCTGGCGATAACGATGTTCAAGCTGGTGAACAATGAACTGTTTAAAACGAGTTTCAAAGGGTTGAACGGAATAGCACAGAGATATAGACAATCGTTAATTTTCCAAAATTTTCATATTTACAAAGCTTTCTCCACTAACATTCACGATGAGTATCAAAAAAGATTGGAACAGTATTTTTCAACTGCCAAATTCAACCTTAAGCCGGAAAAAATGGAACAGAATATTCAAGCATTGAAAGCAGCCATGGAAACTGTTTATCTACGTAAAACCCCTTTAGTGTCTTTTGACGTGGAAGCTTATGAGAAAAGTCCAAATAAAGTAACAGAAGTTGGTATAGCTATTTACCATCCCGAGGCTCTGAAGTATTCAGTTATGCCAATAATCCACCAAAGTCATATAATAATTCAAGAGCATAGTCGGTTGTTAAATGGAAGATATTGTCCCGATAATAAGTCAAAGTTCATGGGAGGTATGTCTTATAAAGCCTCCATTAAAGAATCACGACAAATGATTTCTGGTATGATAGAAGAGTTCATAAGTAAACGAGGAGGAGCATTTGTGGGTCATCATATTGAAGGGGACATAAAATGGCTTAAAGGTCTCGGAGTAAAAATGCCTGAAACTCCTGCTATAGTGGACAGTAATAGATTGCATTCATACTCTAGACGAAGAGGTGCTACACTTCGGGGTGTTTTACGATTAGCAGGAATTCCTCATGCTTATCTTCATAATGCCGGAAACGATGCTTACTACACTTTACTAGCCGTTATGGCATTGTGTGATCCAGAAGTAAGACTGTTCAGAAAGCTAGATGATTTCGTTGAAAACGAAAGATTGTCCGTTCCTCAAACAAAAATACAAAAGTTTTCAGATACAGCTACCACAGTGGAAGTAAAGACCTTGGGTAAGCATATTGATCTGCTTCTTCTTCCAAACCCCATTGACACGCCAAAATCATCTGTTTAAGTTAGTATCTCACTCTTTAATATACTGCGCAATTTTTCAGCACGCATTCTACCAATGGCACCAAAAGTGTATGTAATCCTTTCTTTTTTCAGATTATATCAAACTAACCAACCAGATCAAAGGCAGCTAAGGCCGTCAAAAAAGTGGTCAAGAAAGCGGTAAAGTCCAAAGAACCAGCTGGATTCAAATATGACCAGGTCAAAACTGGCAACTTTAAATTTGGAGCTCATGTATCAACGTCAGGAGGTGTTTCTAAAGCCGTTTTGAACGCAAGAGATGTTGGAGCCAACAGTTTTGCCATGTTTCTCAAGTCGCCAAGGAAATGGGTATCACCAGAATTCAAACCTGAAGAGATTGAAAAGTTCAAAACTTTATGCGAAGAACATGGGTATAACCCAAGAACTGATATCTTACCCCACGGATCATACTTTATAAATTTGGCCAATCCCGATAAAGAAAAGGAAGAGAAAGCTTATGGGTCGTTTCTTGATGACTTAAGAAGGTGTGAAAGGCTTAATATTGGGTTATACAATTTCCATCCTGGTTCGAGCCTTGATTCTGACCATAAGGAAGCGCTAGAACGGTTGGCAAAGAATATTAATAAGGCAATTGCCGAAACCGAGTTTGTGAAAATTGTTATTGAGAACATGGCTGGTCATGGGAACTTAATAGGATCTAATTTACAAGATATTCGTGATGTTATTGACATGATAGACAACAAGGACAGAGTGGGTGTTTGCATAGATACTTGTCATACATTTGCTGCTGGTTATGATATAAGCACCAAAACTCTTTACGAAAATTTCTGGAAGCAATACGAAACTATCATTGGATGGGAATACTTATCTGCGATTCATTTAAACGATTCAAAAGCTCCTTTGGGCGCTAATAGAGACTTACACCAGAAATTGGGCTATGGGTTCCTAGGCCTCGAATCTTTCAGAGTGCTTGCCAATGACAAAAGATTACATAACATACCAATAGTATTAGAAACTCCTGCTGAAGATGATGAGTCTCGTTACGGAGAGGAAATTAAAGTGTTAGAATGGTTAGAAGGGAAATCAGAAGATGATGCTGAATTTCAAACCAAAGCTGAGGAATTATCAAAACTAGGCTCAAAGGAAAGGGCAGAACATTTAAAAAAGTTTGAAGTAAAAAGTAAGAAGGCCGCCAAACCCACAAAGCGTAAAGCAGGTGCAATTGACTCTATCATCAAAAAACCGAAGATTGAAGATTAATTGGTATGTAGTATATTTTTCACATTGGTCATCGCACGCTCACTCGTTCAGATTTTTTCATTTTTATTTCTCACTAAATTAACATCAGTATTTCAATGTTTGGGAGATCAACATCATCTGGATTCGGTGGGTTCGGTGCCAATCGAGCCAACAACACGTCTCCGTTCAGTTTAAATTCCAACAACAATACTTCTGGATCACCATTTGGTGCGGCAAATAATAACACTGGAAGTGTGTTTGGTAGTAACAACAATAATAATACTACCAGTGCGTTCGGGTCCAGTGGAGGAGCTTTTGGGACGAACAACAACAACACTAATACCAATTCTTCTGCATTTGGAGCCAGCAACAACTCCAATTCCATCTTTGGAAGTTCAAATACAAATTCCTCGCCTTTTGGTGGTAACAATAATAATACGGCCACCACCTCAGCATTTGGGTCCAACAACAATTCAGCATTCGGTGCCAATAACAACGCTTCCACTAGTGCATTTGGTGCCTCCAATACCGGCGGTGGTGGTTTATTTGGCTCGGCTAACAAGACTTCTTTTGGTGGGTTTGGAACTCCTAATAATAACACCTCCCCTTTTGGTGCTACCAATAATGCTTCTACAGGATTTGGGGCCACTTCAACAGATCCTAATGTTAATAATGGTACCGGAGGTAAGCCATTTACTCCGTTTGAAGAAAAAGATTCCTCGGGTACAAATATTTTTCAGAACATAAGCACAATGCCAGAGTATAAGAATTTTTCCGTGGAAGAATTAAGATTAAAAGATTATGAACAAAATAGAAGATTTGGTACTTCCACTGGTACCACTGGAGGTCCCGGGGGAACTGGCTTTGGTTTTGGAGCTTCCAATAATACTTCAGCATTTGGGAACACTTCCAACTCTCCCTTTGGTACTGCAAATAATACCAATAATAATACAGGTAGTTCTCCCTTTGGAGGTAATACCACCACTGGGTTTGGTAGTAACAATACAGGATCGGCGTTTGGTGGGTCTACCGGTGGAAATGCTTTTGGTTCTAGTAACACTGGTGCATTTGGTGCTTCTAATAATACTACCTCTGGTGGAGCCTTTGGGTCCACTTTGAATAAACCATCAGGGTTTGGTTTTGGGTCCAACAATAACTCAAATACTACCGGTGGTGGTGTATTTGGCTCAAACAACAATACCACCAACAACAATTCCTCACCTTTTGGAAACAACACATCTGGTGGGTTTGGGGCCAATAACAATAATAACACCAACTCATCACCTTTTGGTACTGCCAATAGCAATACTGGAGGATTTGGCATGAGCAACAATTCTGGATTTGGACAGAATTCTAACAATAACAGCGGTGGTTTGTTTGGTGGTAACAACACTAATACTACCGGTGGTTTTGGCGCTCAAAATAATAACTCTGGTGGAGGTCTTTTTGGCTCCAACAATAATAATGCTTCTACAGGTTTGAATAAGCCTGCTGGTGGAGGGTTGTTTGGTGGTGCCAGTAACACCACTGGAGGATTTGGTGCTCAGAACAATAACACCGGAGGTGGACTTTTTGGTGGTAATAACAATACTAGTACCAACAACAACACAAGTGGTGGAGGATTATTTGGAAGTAAACCTGCCACTGGTGGGGGACTTTTTGGCGGTGCTCAAAATAATACCAATAACAATAGCAGTGGTGGGGGGTTGTTTGGATCAACTGCGAATAAACCACCAAGTTCAGGTGGTCTTTTCGGATCCAACAACACTTCCAACTCATTCGGGCAAAATAACAATTCTGGTTCAGGATCTTTGTTTGGTAGTAAACCTGCTGCTACTACCACTGGTGGGGGTCTTTTCGGTGGTAGTACTACCAATAATAACACTGGTGGTGGAGGTCTTTTTGGAGGAAATACCAATAATACGAATAATAACAATAACACAGGAACGTCAGGAGGACTTTTTGGTAAACCTAACAATACTAGTACGAACAGTTCAACCATAGGTGGTGGATTATTTGGTAACAATTCTTCAACCTCTAATAATACTGGTGGTGGATTATTTGGTAACAATACCAACAACAACAATAACAACAACACTGGTGGTGGCCTTTTTGGCAATAGTTCTGGTGGTGGATTATTTGGATCGAACAATAATAACCAACAACAACAGCAACAACCTCAACAACAGCAAGGTGGCCAAAACCTTGGTACCCAAAATCCTTATGGAGATAATCCTTTGTTCAAGAGTATTAATCTTTCCGGTCAACAGTCCAATGTTAATTCAACGCCCGTGGCCACTTTGGTAGAACCGGCAAAAGATGTGAAAAAACCTGTCAGTCTCACAAGAGTTCATAAAGTAGCCCCTTTATTCCAAGCTACTGCTACTGTGAAAACAACTGCCGCACCTAATGCCCAAGAAAGTTTGGCGGCAAAACCTAATTTAGTATCTTCCAACTCAAGCATTATTGATAAAAATACTCATAAGGCAATTCTCTCTTCTGATATATTTGCTCCTAAAGAATCCTACAAAAAATTGGTTTTTGACAAGTACCAAGGTAAAAGAAATAAACTCGGTGAAAACGGAAATTCTAATTTAGCGATTACTTCAGGACAAAAGACGAAACAAGTTGATTTCAATGTCAACGGTAAAGTAGCTACGTCAACACCAGCTATTGAGGCTACTGACACTTTTGAAATAGAAGGATCAGAAGTAGATGAAGATGGATATTGGACGTCTCCACCTTTGTCAAAATTAAAGACTATGAGCTTAAAGGAATTACACAATATCCCCCATTTCAAGATTGGACGTAAACATTATGGCCAAGTGGAATTTCTTCAACCCGTTGATTTATCCAGCTTATTAAACCTTGATGATATTTTAGGTAATATTGTGGTGTTCAAATCCAAAAACTGTGTCATTTATCCTGCTGATAAACCAAGACCAGGTGAAGGTTTGAATCTTCCTTGTAAAATCACTCTTCAAGGATGTTACCCTGTGAATAAAAAGGATAGACTTCCAATTTTAAGTCCAAATAGTGAGGTGGTCAAGCGTCATATAGAAAAATTAAAAGGGTTGGAAGGTTTAGAGTTTAAAAACTACGATCCTGAAACCGGTGATTGGTCATTTGAAGTGAAATCCATTTAAGTGTTTTTCCTCTTGTATAGTTAATTGTATGTATAGTTTACGCGTACGCGAAAAATAGAATTTTTTCATACCCCAAATTTAAACAGCCATGGGTGTTAAAGGTATGTACAAAGTTGTCATAGATGGCAAAATTTATACTAATCTATAGGACTTAATCAATTGATAAAGGAGCATTCTCCTCATTCATTTAAAGAATTCCAGCTTAAAAATCTTTTCGGTAGAAAAGTGGCTATTGATGCTTCCATGTGTTTGTATCAATACTTGATCGCTGTTAGACAACAAGATGGACAAAACTTGACTAATGAAAACGGAGAAATTACTTCTCATCTTCTGGGTATGTTTTACCGTACCATACGATTAGTGGAAAATGGGATTAAACCTGTATATGTTTTTGATGGAAAGCCTCCGGTGTTAAAAGGTGGAGAGTTGGAAAAAAGATATCTCCGTAAAGAAGAAGCAGAGAAGAAAATGGAGGAAATCAAAGATACTGGTACCACTGAAGATATGTTAAGATATGAGAAAAGAATGGTTCGAGTTTCCAGAGAACAGAATGATGAGGCCAAAAAGCTTTTAGAGTTAATGGGGATTCCTTATGTGAATGCTCCTTGTGAGGCAGAAGCTCAATGTGCTGAGCTAGCAAGAGGTGGTAAAGTGTTTGCTGCTGCATCAGAAGATATGGATACGTTATGTTACTCTCCACCTTATCTTTTACGTCATTTAACATTTGCTGAAGCTAGAAAAATGCCCATTGATCAGATTGACTGCAAAGCTGCCATTGAAGGATTAGAGTTGGATAAGAAGACATTTATTGATCTCTGTATATTACTTGGATGTGATTATTGTGAAACCATCAAAGGCGTGGGTCCTGTTACTGCTTTCAAGTTGATCAAAGAGCATGGTACTATTGAGAATATAGTCAAATTTATTGAAGAAAATTCTGAAAAGACAAAATATAAGTTACCTGAAGTCTGGCCATATGATGAAGCTAGAGAGTTGTTTTTAAATCCTGATATAACACCCGCTGAAGATGTTTCATTCAAGTGGAAAGAGCCTGATTTGGATGGTTTGATTGCTTTTATGGTAAATGATAAGGGATTCAGTGAAGATAGAATTAAAAGTGGTGCTGAAAAATTGAAAAAAGGCTTGAAAAGTGGTATCCAAGGAAGATTGGATGGATTTTTCAAAGCCGTTCCTAAACCTAAGGAAGATGATAAAAAGAGAAAAGCTAAAGATACCAAAGGGCTGAAGAAAAAAGCTAAAAAGTAAAAGTCTCTTATAAAATTGTACAATATATTATGTATATTTAATCAAAAATCTCTAATCTTTAGATTTAGGCTTCTTCTTTTCGGCTTCGGCAGCCTTCTCAGCTTCAATTTCATCTACAAACACTTTTATTTCATCCACTGATAACTGTTGAATTTTGTCGCCTGGCTTCAATACCGAAACCTCAATATTTTTAGCCCCAGTTTGAACCACTTCTAATAATGATTTTATTGTTAACTTGAGAGTTTCTTCATCAGACATACTTTCTTCGTAATTTTTCTCTAAAAATTCTTTGACAGTTTTGGAGGATCTACCAATAGCATGAGCTTTCCAAGCATTGTAAACACCAGAAGGTTCAGTTTGATATAATCTGGGAGTATTATCATTGGAGTCAAAGCCAGCAATAATAGTAGCAATACCAAAAGGTCTTACCCCTCCGGATTGTGTGTATTTCTGTTGGACCCCAGCTATGTATTTGGTCAAATATTCAATGGTGACGGAATCTTCAAGAGTTAATCTGTGAGACTGAGCTTCCACTCTAGCTTTATCAATAAGAATTCTGGCATCTGCATTCAATCCAGCAAATGCTAAAAGAGCATGCTTATCGATTTTACATATTTTGGATGGAGTGATACGAGGATCTTGTAATTTTAAAGTGGTTCTTTTTTCACACCCTAAAACTACACATTCCTTACCTTTGACCCCAACTGCACAAGTCCCTCTTTTAACAGCTTCTGATGCATATTCAACCTCTAAATTTGTTAGTATTAGTCCATTGACACTGTAATTGCTGTTGAAAACAAGCAATAGTGATACATACGGAAAACATGTCCATCTGGTCTATAAATGTTAGTATAATGAATAATCGAGTTTATGGTGGCAAACAATAAAATAAAGTTAATTGATGCTTCAATTTAACGCATTGATTATGTAGTCCACCAACAACAGCTTACATACGAAAAGATGGATAAAGCACTATCGTAACCACTCATGCTAAAAGATTATAGTAAGTGGAATCGAGTTTTTGCCTCTGAAAACTTGTCGCACTTATGCGCGATAGTAACCGTTTTATGAAAAACTATGGCAAAAGGTAAAAATACCAACAAAGGGCCCAAGATACCGAGTACTGTGGCCAAAAAAGATGAATATGATAGGATATCATATTTATATCAAGCTTCGAATATCCTTCTTCAGAACCCGAAGTTGGAAGCGCTAGCAAGGGGCTATAGTAGAAATTCCACTCTTGTATCTAAAAAAGCAGTTTTGAAGCTTACACCTAGTTTGAAGAGAACAATGTGTAAAAAATGTAATATAATTCTTATTTCAGGAAAAAATATGAAAATAAGTATAGAAAATAAATCAAAGGCTCAAAGTCGTCATAATGAAGCGCTAGTGTATCAATGTAAAATATGTGATACTGTAAAAAGATTTCCTGTGGGGAAGAATAGAGATTATGAATTATTCAGCGAGAAAGAGGGTGTAAATATTGGGGGTGTCTAATTGTTTCAGCATGTAGGTTTAGGGATAGGTATTTAATAGATATAATAGAATTAATTATGACAAAGGATAAAGTTAATTATTAGTACCATTAAAGTAATGAAAGTTAATAAGTCATGACATTATTCACTATAAAAAGTTCGACTGCCTTTTCTGCTCCATTCTACGCTGGGGTACCACTCTTGCGCCGGTCCAGTTATATTTAAACCCAATTTCATGAGCCAAAATTTCCCCAAATCCTAACATCATTCCATTTATAAAAGGTAATATCAAATTGACCGCTCCTTTTTTCATTAACCCCCAAATGCTGAAATATATTCGGTTATTCTCTTGCTGAGTTTCTTCCCTTCCGATATCGATCAATTGTTGAGTATTTAGTATATCTTCATTATTCACCAATTCATCAGGGGATATTTGGTTAGTTAAAACTATGAGATCGTTCTCTTCTTCTAAGTCACTAACATCGAAGTCCTCTGCTTCTGCTTCTAAGATCCCATCGGCATCTTGTGGGGAATGATCTATTATTATTGTTTCTGGAGAGAAAGACATAATGTGAAAATAGTGCGTGCTATTTTCGCACTATCAAGATATTTTATTTCAATTTTGAAAAATACATTTCTTATTCTATAAATCTATTTAAGCCTCTTTTAACCCGATGGACAATCCCTTGGAGATTCTTTGCTCGGTAAGAGCAGCGATAACAGCAGCACCAACACCAGAACCATCTTCAGCGGCAATGATGACAATTGGGTCTTCCTTTTCTTCCCATTCAAAGATATCTCTTAAAGCTTTAGCGGCTCTTTCTTTGAATCCTGGGTATCTGTTGAAAACTGAACCATCAGCGGCACAATGAGCCTTAGTGTAACCTCTCTTTTTACAAATGGCAGCAATTCCACAAATGGATAATCTGGAAGATCTTTCACCGACCAATTCGGCTAAACGACGGATGATTTTTCTTTCTGGGATGGTAACATTAATTCCCAAAACTTCTCTGAATAAAGTTTCCACATCAGAAAGATTTTCAAATGGGTCTTCTTCAATTTTGGCAGGGAAAGAAGTATCCATAATAAATGGACGGTTCAATTTGGTTAAATCTTGGTCCTTAAAGAAAGTATCTTGTTTAGCAGCAAAATCTAAAAGAATCAATCTCAAGACTTCACCCAAGTAATAACCAGAAATCATTTTTTCAAAAGATTGTTGACCAGGTCTTGGAGATTCTTCATCAATTTGGACATCATATTTGGTTCTTGGTAAAACAGCATGCTCATTATCAAAAGCACCGTATTCACAGTTAATGGCCATTAATGAGCTACCGGGGATATCAGAAGGTAATTTACCTTCTAATTTAGGTATGTTTTCAACCACATCGTAATAGGCCCCATTACATCCAGTACCGAAAATCAAACCCATTTTGTTTTCTGGATCAGTGTACATGGAAGCAACTAAAGTACCAGTAGTATCATTAATTAAAGCAACGACATTAATTGGAACTTGAAGTTTTTCAATGGACTTTTGTAACATTGGAACAACATCTTCTCCTTCAACGTTATCAATGTCAAAACCTTTGGTCCATCTTTGCAATACACCGTTGTTGATTTTATTTTGAGAACATGGATAAGAAAAGGTGAATCCTAATGGTAAAGGTTCGGTGGTTCCTTGAGGGAATTCTTCGTCAACAAATTTCTTTAAACATTGTGCAATAAAGTCAAATAATTCATCAGCGGTACCAGTTCTCATGGTTTCCGGTAAAGCATATTTAGATTGGGTAGTATCAAAAGTTTGATCTCCACCTAATTTGACAAGAACAACTCTTAAGTTGGTTCCACCTAAATCGATAGCTAAATAGTCTCCTTTTTCTTTACCTGTTGGGCAATCCATGACCCAACAAGGAATCATTGGAATGTTACCACCTTCCTTTGATAATCCTTTGTGTAATTCACTGATGAAGTGTTCAGTGATAGCTTTTAAAGTATCAGCAGAAACTGTTAAAAGGCTTTCAATCCCAGTTAATTCTGAGACCCATTCTTCTGGAACGTCGGCAAATGTACCTTTTCTATGCTGGGGGATTTTTGGACCTAAATGAACCATATTTCTATTATTGTGAAAATAAAGCAGTTGGAATTTTTCAAGACTTATATAGATTTTTTTCTTTTGTCCGTTGCGCGACTACAAAAAAAATCTGGGAAGTCCGAAACGTTTCTGGAGAAGCCAAATTTACAGATTTTACGACGGGGCAAGTTTTAGGTTAATTTAAGAGCAGTTCATTTAAAAAGTATATACAAAACCAACTGTATAATTATAAGATCTCGCTTTGTAGTAAAACTTTAACAAAATTAGATCGAAATTCCAGCAATTACCGAGGTTTTTCCGATGACGCAATGTTTTTCCGGTCACCAGTTATAAAAAAGTATGTGGGACAAACTTTTCCGTTGTCTGGAAAAATATTAATCCCCTCATAGTAGTGGTATAACCCCATTAATACTCAAATTTAGTAAACTATGCATCTGGAGTGCCGATTGTTGTCAAAATAGGGTAAAAGGTCTCGGAGGAATTCATGGCGTCCCCTATTCACGTTGGTTAGCTGATTTGAAGCAATCTAGGGTGTGTATTTAAGTTATGGGTGGAATTTTCAACACGATTTTGAACACTCGGGTGTGGAGACTCGATATTGAGAATGGAGATGTGGGGATTAAAGTTGGAGTAAGAGTAACAATATGCGTAGTCAATGAAAGAGTTCAATAAAAATAAAGAATCATATAAATATAGATTGATTGGTACTTACATAAAATCACCATAAATCTCGGGTGGTATCATCAAAATCTTTCAATGCCTGACTTACATTGTCTAAGTTCTGCTTCACATCATTAACATATCTATTCATTCCATCAAAATTTTGTTTTTTATAAATCACATTAGAATCTCCCTTGTTTTTCCCACCGAAAAACTCTCGAAACTTGTCTTGCTTCTTATGCTTTCGAGATCCATTCTCTTCATTCTCGTCTTCACTACCTTCTTCCAGTACTATAGTAGCAGCTGCATTATGAGCCGACTTGTATTTTTGCTTCTGGGATTCAAAAGTTTCCGGTGTGAGTTGTTGGGTTGCCATTACATCTATTAGTTTCTCTTGCAGTTGTTTTAGTTTATTAAGCTTTTCGTTAAATTCATTATTAAAAAAAGAACCCCTTTCCTTGACTTGTCCAGACATGTTTTTAACATCGTCCAACACGTCAATCTGGGTCCATAGTTTATCCAGGTACGTTATACTTGGTTTGACACTGGGGATCTTGTCTAGCGTTCGAAGACTCTGGTTATCGTAATGTTCGTTAGCGTTTGTATTGGTGCTGGCTCTTGACAATCTGTAGGAACTATTAGTTCTTTGAAAGATGGGAAGCTGACTTGACGTTATGGAGTGATTCCTCGAGTGGGCAGCGGAATTCGTTCCGTGTCCGTACTGAACGTTACCTCTTTGTTTATTGGGGATCATTACCAGGAAAAACACTAACTAGAATCTCAGTGCGACTTCTAATAAACTATGGGCCATGAACTCTATTGGCATAAACGGTGAAAGAAAGCAGTCTTATTCATTTTATGGGCAGTCATACAGTAATAATGGTGGTTGGAAAAAGTTATTATATTTGAAACAACCATTCCCAGACAATTATACTGATCGATCATTTTTGGCCCAATTGAAGAGAAACGAAACAGTCCATCATTATTCTTACAGAGAATTAGTTGAAGATTTTTCTTTGATTGTATTTCATCTAAATAACTTGGTAATGGTTATTTTGGTTTTTGCCGGCATTTATCATTATCAATGGGACGCGATGATTCCAGCAGGAATAAGTTCTAGTTTATCATTTATTGCGTATATAATATGGGAATTCAAGCTAAATAATTCCAAATCCAAAAAGTTTTCAAAACTAAAATCTTTCAACTTGATAGTTTTTGTGTTATCCTTGTTATCTCCAGTGTTGAAATCTTTGACCCGATCAACGGCTTCTGATTCTATTTGGTCGATTAGTTTCATGCTAAGCCTAGCCAATATAATATTCCATGATTATGCTATGAATACTGAAATAGACCACTACAAACCCATTGTTTCAACCAATATTGCGTTATCAAATGCTTTGGTGTTAGCTTCTAGATTAACATCTTCCTTGCAAGTATTTTGCTTTATCTTTTTTGCCATTCAAGCGAATATTTTACTTCCATTGTTTGACTTCAGTCTTCGAAAGTATTATCCTCAAAAACTTCATCATCCAATTTTATTTGCATCATTAACAGGAATTACAAATTATTTATTCTTCCAGTTATCCAATTTTAATCTAACGTTATTATGGTTATTTGCACAAATATCAATTATGTTTTTAATGCCAGCATATTTCATCTTTTTGCAGAGGTATAAGAATGAGCTTCTGGGTCCTTGGGATATAGCGAAGCCTGTAATTAGGACATTATAAGAGCTACAAATTACACTGTGTATAGATAATAATAGCAACACTACGGGTAGCATTATTTTCTCCCCAACTTTAACTCATCTATCACCCTAAGTTCACCCTAAATTCACCCCAGGTTATACTAGGCTGCAAAGTCGTGTCTCACCCTCCGCGCTCGTTCAAATAAAAAAAATCAACTTCACCAAGTTATTATCCATCAACCCTTCCTTTATCCAACCTACCTGAGTTAATTCATCATGGTAGATGGAAAAAGTAACTCTGACAACACGAATGATTCCAACCCTAGTCTGGCTAATGATTCGGTACGACTTCCCCAACAACCGGTGACGAGGTCGCAAACCGCTCAAGCCAACCAACAAACAAGAGGTGGATCCCAGCCATCTCAGTTCTCCCAGGCTGACTTGAATAGAATTGTGTTGGAATATCTTAATAAAAAAGGATACCACAAGACTGAATCGATGCTTAGGTTAGAAAGTTCCAATACTCCTACCCCCAGTGTATCGTCACCATCACCTTCTAATACCACTTTAGCAAGTCCTAGTGAATTGAGCAAAAAAGAAAAGGAAAAAGTTACTCGGGAACTTCGTGATTTAAGAGATAAACAAGTTAGAATTGAACGGGAATTAAGAGAATCAAAAGATCGAGAAATAAGATTATCTAAAGAACGTGATTTGAGAGAATTAAGAGAATATGAAGAAAAGAAAAGACGAGAAAATGATCCTGACATTTATGAAATTGCTTATAATACTTTAAAAAATTGGGTGGATTCCTCCTTAGATTTATATAAACCGGAATTGTCCAAATTATTATATCCAATTTTCGTTCATTGTTACCTTGAATTAATTTTCAAAAATTTTTCCAGTCAAGCTAGACAATTTTACGATAGGTTCAAAGGTAGCCATGAAATTTTACATGGTAGCGAAATCATGCAATTGGGAAGCTTATCTTTACCGGATCATTTGAGTGAAAACCCCGTTGCTCAAAGTTATAGAAAACACAAGTATAGAATTATTATTTCCAAAACTTCAATGAATTTATTATTATATTTTTTACATGAAAACGAAGCAGTTGGTGGAGCCATTTTGATTAGAATCATTAATCAATATTTGAATCCCATCATTAAAATCACCAAACCTGATG
Organism: Yamadazyma takamatsuzukensis; assembly: GCA_030572035.1. NCBI lineage: Eukaryota > Fungi > Ascomycota > Pichiomycetes > Serinales > Debaryomycetaceae > Yamadazyma > Yamadazyma takamatsuzukensis. Next base: position 662,764 of record JAJLZF010000002.1, on the reverse strand, counting down.
AATTACAATTAGAAGGTGAAGCTAATCCAGAAGAAGGAATAATCATAGATGAAGCTGCAGGCAATTCTCAAGTTTCAAATGAAATTGAGAAATTTAATGAACAATCAGTTTCTTTAGGGAAAATGCCTTTAGATCCTGATGTTAAGGAAGAAATAGAAGCAGAATTAAAACTAAAAGATGAACAATCTGAACCAGTTAATGGTAAAACTTTAGTTGAAGAATTTAATGAAATGAATGAACCTGATAGTGACGCCCCCAATCGGGAAAGTTTACCATTACCATTGAAAGATTATTCTGATATAAAAAGACATATTTTGGAAGTTGAAGATTCAAGAGCCAAAATAAAACTAAATTCCATTCAAGCAGCTGCCCCTACTGTTTGTATGTATACTTTCCACAATTCCAATAATGATATGACCTGTTTGGAATTCAATCAAGATTCTACCATTGCAGCTGGTGGGTTTCAAGATAGTTTTATCAAATTATGGAGTATAGATGGTAAACCATTGAAATCCATATATAAGCGGGATAAACACAATACTGATAATACAAGAAAATTGATTGGACATAGTGGTCCTGTTTATTCAACCTCATTTTCTCCAGATAATAGATATTTAATCTCCGGAAGTGAAGATAAAACTGTAAGATTATGGTCATTAGATACATTTGATGGTTTGGTATCATACAAAGGACATAATCAACCTGTATGGGATGTTAAGTTTTCACCTTTGGGACATTATTTCGCCACTGCGTCTCATGATCAAACTGCTAGATTATGGGCTACTGATCATATTAATCCATTAAGAATATTTGCTGGACATATAAACGATGTTGATTGTGTAGAATTTCATCCAAATTCCAATTATGTTTTCACAGGTTCTTCGGATAAAACTTGTAGAATGTGGGATGTTCATTCAGGGAATCCTGTAAGAGTTTTCATGGGTCACACCGGTCCCATCAATTGTATGGCTGTATCACCTGATGGTAGATGGTTAGCATCTGCTGGTGAGGATAGTGTGATTAATATTTGGGATGCCGGAAGTGGAAGAAGATTGAAGACGATGAGAGGACATGGTAGATCTTCAATTTATTCATTACAGTTTTCTAGAGATAATGGAGTTTTGGTTAGTGGGGGTGCAGATAATACCGTAAGAGTCTGGGATGTTAAAAAGAATACTAATGATGCCGGTCCTGAACCAGAAACTTTCAGTTTTGATAATGATGTATCAGAAAACGGAGGATCTAAAATCAATAATTTCGAAAACAACTCCGGTAACAGCAATGGATCAGCTAAATCAAACAATCAAAAAACCTCCAAAACTAACAAAAGAGAGATAGTTGCTTCTAGTGATCATATGACAGCATATTTCACGAAAAAGACCCCCGTGTTTAAAGTGCATTTTTCAAGAAGAAACTTGTGCTTAGCAGGTGGGCCCTTTTTAAGCTGATTAGTGCATTTGGGCAAGCGCAATCCCTAAGAGCATGGCCCTGTTAACAAACCATGGCCATTGTATTTAAGGTTATTAGTCGCGCGACTCATATGACAGCAGGAACCCCACCTTTTTAAACGAGCAGAAATTATTTTTGATCTCATAAAAAATTATTCTTGGGGATGGTAACAAATTTTCAACTATCATCAATACGCCTGTTATATTATGTATATTAACAATAAAAAAAATTCTTATATATATTTTTCAACCTGAAATTTGGTCAACAAATTTTGCGTTTTTTCACTGCCTCTTGTCGGGCCTCACGGTGCGTTTGAGCATCATCCGAAAAATGAGAAAACTTGGGGTAAGAAAAATCATCGAGCGCACGACCTATTAATAAAATATCCAGATTTGGTAACAGAAAGTTGAAGAGCATATAAAAAACCAGGGCATTCCTCATCGTTTAAATTTTGAAGTTTTTCTTTATCCGGAACCTTAATATATTAATTACAATTTACAAAGAATGAATTTGAAAGTTTTAGCATTACTTAGTTTGGCAGCTGTTTCTCAAGCTAATGAAAGTGAAGATGTGGAATTTTTAACCAACTTGGTTAATGATTTCAGACAACATACTCAAGATTATCTTGGGTTTATCAGAACTGCCAGAAGTGCTCCACCTCAGTTATCATCTTTGGCTATTCAAGTGGCTACTTACAGAGACGATTCATACACAACTTTATTGGAAGACCCTAATCTCGATATTACTTCCTTGGAAGAATTTGCAACTGAATTACCATGGTACAGTAGAATAACTGCTGGCGGTAGTGGCAGATCTTCTGGTTCAGGATCAATGTCTACGGATGGCGGTGCCAATTTGGCTATCCCTCTTGGTGCTGTTGCTTTTGCAGCTGTTGTTGCTTTGCTTTAGTATAAGTTTTATACCCTTCAAAAGTTTTAAAAAAAGTTATGGTTAGTGAAAAATATGGTCAGTCAAAAGATGGAGAGAAATAAAAACCAAAAAGATATCATGAAGTAAGCTCCGTTAATATTCCCGTAATAGATATTTATATTATATGACATAAAAGGAAATTTAGTGCGATGGTAATACCCAACAATGAAACCTTGGCTACTCAGCCGATAAGAACAAAGCTAAATATTGTAAAATCCACAAAAAGTTATCATAACAATCAATAGGAATGTTATTCATAATTGAATGTTGCTGGTCCCCTGTTTCATATTTGTATAAATTGTTCAAATTGTATACTATAAGTAGTAAATTTTTATTTAATAATGCTATTCCCTTTTCAAAAGGTTCGTTTTTTAAAACCACATGATTTTGATTTGTAGTGATTTTTTTCGTTTGTGTAGAATCATAAAACAAAGGATATTGATTACCTTTGAAATCGGAAATAAAGGAATAATTTCCTTTGAATTCTATTGTGTAATGGACGGATAAATTAGTAATTTCCGTGAGGGCTTGAATAGTTTGAATAATATAGGATAAACTAGAATTGAAAATTAGCAGAGGATCTTGATCGTTTTCGTTGCCATGATTATGATACAAGGTATCAAACAATGTTTTAATATTGGAAGGAAATTCGAGGTTCATGATGGTTAATTCCTCACTATCATCTTTATTGCCAATGGAGATAATTTCAGTTGTAATAGTAATAAGATCTTTTAAATGCGATTTGATGGATTGGATGATGCTAGATAATGCTTCATTTACTGATGGAACTTCTTGTTTTGCAAACTCTATTTCATTTTGGAAACTACTAGTCAATTGAGGTTCTGTCTCGGTCTTGAATTGATCTATATGGTTAATCATAATTTTAAAGTTCATTATGGATGATAGTAAAGTATCATTATTAGATTTTTGTTTTGCCAAATATTTCTGTAATTGGCCAACATTATATTCAAGTCTTTTCAGTTCATTTAGTACCTTCTCATAAGTTAGTTTATCATGGTTGGGCATCAAATGGCTTATATTTGAAGCTATTGTTTGTTTGGATACTCGTAGTTCTTTCAGGGCTTTATCTAGATTATTTATTGACCGAATCATATCAAATGTGTATGATGGTAATTCATGAGATCTATCATCCATATGTTCAGACTTTCGCCGTATTCGAGGAGTTTGTTTGATGCTCCAATCTCCTTGGATTTGAGACTCTAACCCATAATATCTATTATCCAATCGTACTAATATGCAATTATCGTCAAACAATTGGTCATCTAAGCCATTTAAGCTTACGTCCAAATAGGTTAGTTTGTTCAAATCAAGGTTCCATTTGACAAGAAGTTTCCAATCATTGTCATACTTTATCCATAGTTTAATCGCTAGCTGAGAACTTCTAGCTAATTTATTATCAGGAACTGAAATGCTATTGAACTCAGGATTCATATTATTCAAAATGATTTCACTTACAAAGATCAATTGATCGTTTTCTAAATAATGAAGGGTGATGAAACTATCTAATAGTCTGTTGTTATTAAGATGAATTAACTTGGAGTAATCATTGTATAAAGTATTTCTTCTCTTTTTGATATTTAGTTCCGGATTGCTTTTATGATAAATAAGATTCTTAATGGAAATGGCTGAAATATTTCGTAGCTTCCTATCATTATATTTCATAATGGAAGGATTTACAAAACTCCGAAATTTAAACTGGTAGCCTTGATTGAAAAATAGAAAATCAGATTCTCAAAAGATATTGAAAAATATAAATAGCGATAAAAACTGAAAGACTACCCCAGCGTATTACTTAAAAGGTATTTGAAAAAAGCTGTCATGGCTAACTATATAGTATGTTTATCACATTTTTGTGAAACCCATGGTCCTTCTTCAATAATGTGTACTCAAGCAAGTGTAGATGCAAGCCCTCACCTACTAAAGTCTACATCCAAATTACAAACATGTCCATCTTGTAAATTAATTCTCCCTGATGGTAAAATCAACTTGGTGACAAAGTCCAAGGCCAAACAGCAAAGTTTTATTTCCACACAATACCCAGCATTTCAAGAAAGATACTCGTCTTTAACTAAATTGATCATGAAACTGTTATCAGTAGAAACAACTTCGGACTTGACCAAGCCTCTATTCATTGGTGACAATGTCAATGGCTACTGTTTAACAAAAATATTCAAAGTCAAAGATGCAAATGCTAGAGGTGGTGAAAGGAAATACTGTATAATGGTAATTTGTGATGAAGAAATTAAGATCTTGAAGAATTGGGAAATTATTTCCAGTTATCTATCAGGAATCGTCAATGCCATCCAAACTAAAGTTCAAGCAACAATTGACCATGAAATAAGACTCAATTCAAAATCATCAACAGTCAACAATGAAAATTATTTAAGAAGGTCTTTGGTCAAGCCCAAATCTTTACTAGAGTTAACGGGGGATAAACGAATATTTATACGATTACACCTTAGTGCAATAGAGTTAATCCACGACATACAATGAGAACAACAATGAACTACCAAAGGATGTACATGAATCTTCAACTGGACTTATCGAACACATTTGCAACTTCAATGTCAAGTTGCACTCACAACCCCAGTCTCATCACCTGTAGCCGAAAAAGCTTCGCTTATTGTTACACTTTTTCTGCGACCAATTTTTCATGATAACTCAACGCGTATTCCCAAGCTTTAGAGATTGTGTGGTTGTAATTGTACTTGTGTTAGCATGTTTGGTTCCATGGAGAAACAAAAAGGTTGCAGATTGTAGTTTCCGTAGATTGGATGAATTCTATGAACACAAAAATTCTTTGGTGGACCTGGTTTTTTTCACTTGTTCAGATCATGATTATTTGTGTCAAGAGTTAGTACTGGGGTATGATCCTCGAAAGACTGTAACCCTGTGGTTATTACAATTAAATGATAGAAAGAAGATTCTAAGTTTACCCTGCAACCCCCATTTACCTAAACAAGTGGTATTTCTGAGTATCAATCAAAGTGTGGTGATACCTGTGGAAGAGGCTAGTTTTGCAACTAAAATCAATGGAACTTTCAATTACACCAGAGAGGTTTTGCATTTTCAAGAAAGGACTATGACTGAATCTGGAGTAATAAAAATAGTTAACCAAGTTCCTGAAGATTTGAAAATTGAAGATTTCCAGTTACCGGACAACATCAGTGAAAACAAAATTCCCTATAAATATTTCACAGAAAATTCCAACAACTCCCACTTAGATTCTCGATTTTCTAAAAATGTTGAATATTCTGACTACCATAGAAACTCAATTCTCCATCGTCTATCGAGAGCATGGTTGGTTTTTTCTGGTTCTATCGGCTTGAAAACTTGGATTGCTCATGGTTCATTATTGGGATGGTATTGGAACGGGATGAATTTACCGTGGGATAATGATTTGGATGTCCAAATGCCCGTAAGTTCTCTTTTGCATTTGGCTAGAGACTATAATCAATCTTTAGTGGTAAACTTGGAAGACTGTCTTGGTGGAGCTTATTTAGTGGATGTGAGTCCTTCAATTTTCAATCGATCTTTTAGTGAAGATAATATGATAGATGCGAGGTTCATTGATACTGAGACTGGTTTTTATGTTGATATAACTGGTTTAAGTTTCACAAACCTGTCTTTCAATTTGTCTATTGAACACAAAGATCTGGTGGAGTTTAATAAATTGCTTGATTCAGAGTATTTAAATAAACAGGATTCTACCACTGTTTTAAGTCTCATTTTGCATGAAGAGATGAAAGCAAAAAGGCAAAAATTGTATGATGGCCGAACCCTTTATAATTGTAAAAACAACCATTTTTACACTTTTGAAGAATTGTATCCCTTAAAATACACCTTATTTGAAGGTGTGCCCGGTTTTGTTCCCCAAGACTATGAAGCCATACTTCAACGTGAATATCCTAAAGGTATCTATTACAAGAGCTTTAATGGATATTCATTTTGGCCTGTTTTAAAACTATGGATCAAGGATTCTATATGTTCCCCTCAAAGTGATTGTAAAGATGAAGAAGTTTTGTTGAACAGGAAGTTTAGTGCTCTTATCACTGAGACTCATAAACAAAACATGTATTATAAATTGAATGATTATTCACCTATTGACCCAGTATATGTGGATCCTTGGGTTATTGAAAGAAGTAAAAAACTAGATGAAGTAAAAAGTGAAACGGCATATTACTGAATGCAATGTATATTAATGAATTTCCTTACCTATATCTATTTACCCACAAGTGCATCTCTGCCTCCCTTACTTATATCAATTCCAAATCTTTGTAATGGCCATATTATTTGTACCACTTTCCCTACCACTAGAGCTTGGCTTATAGGACCAAAATGGTTTGAATCTATGGAATGAAATGAGTTATCTCCTTCCACCCAATAATGATTTCTGGGGATTGTAGCATTCACTTTAGGATAGGGCTTTTTACAAGCAATCAGATCACCTTGTAGACCAATAATTCTTTTAGTTAACAACTTCTCTGGATCTTCAGGAGATCTAAATAGTATGACATCGCCTCTTTTTAGCGATGAAGGATCTCTAACTCCATATTTTTGCACTAGTGCCATATCACTTATTAATGTATCAGTACCAGGGTTGAAAGTTGGCGTCATTGAGTTACCATTGATGAAATAAGGTTGATATAAATGTTGAGTGAAAGTATACATAACCGGCAACCATGTTATGGCCACAAACATGGGTTTAGCAAAAGAAGCCATCAGAATATATTCTACAAATATCTCAAATTCATCACTTCGCACAAGACATTTGGCCACTTATTCAATCATTTAATGTCACCATGAAAAGTGCAGTGCTAGATCAAATATTATTAGACGACATTGCCAGGTGTTGCCCCCAGCAATTCCTTGCGTTTCACCAGTGTTTGGCAGATCCTAAAAACCCTTGTGAAATAGAGCAAATGAAGTTGGCGAAATGTATAAAGACTGAAGTACCATCATTTCAAAAGATCCAAGGGGTTTGTGCTGGTAAGTTACAAGCATACGAAGCATGTCTTAAGATGAATGGTCCATCTGGTTGTCAAACGGACTTGAACCAACTTAGAGATTGTGCTTTTAGTACGCTAGATTAATAGAGATTCACATATACATTCGCAATATACATTCAAGCTTGATATTTTGAAGGAACATTTTGAAGCCTTATTGGTGATTGATAGTTTTTTGTAATATCTCTAATGTTTGGAGCCAAATTGTGAGATTCTTCAATTTCATGGTCATGGTGTAACATTTCGTGTTCAATGTCTTCCTTATGTTTAATATTCACATCAGGATCACTATCTCGATGATACTTGTTCCAGTGATGTTCTTCATATTCGGCTTCGAAATCCAAATGATGACCTTGTCCATATCCGAAATCGGGCAAATCCTTCCCATTATTTATAAAATCTACCCATTCTTGAGCATCTATCTCACCATCACCATTTTTATCGATCAAATTTAATATGGTGTTTACAACGTGGTTTTTGGCATCTTCAGTAATTATTTCTTGTTCGTGTTCATGTGTCCCCATTCCAGACCCATCTCCCACTATCTCATCTCTAGTCAAACCGTAGATGTTAAGAATATCTTGTCTGCCCCACTTAGATCTTCCACCCAAATCATGAAGCTTGAAAAACGTCATAGCATCATATTCATCGATTTCATGTTCCTCAATCATGTGCCAATTCTGCCACGATAATGTATCTGGTTTCTTCTTGACTTCGTTATGACCACCATGTGCAATGGCTGTTCCCAATAATGCAAGAATAGCTAATTTCAACATTCTTTGATGATCGAATTCTCAAAAGTGATTTTCAAACTTTTGTGCGGGACATACGAAGTAGCTAATGATGTGTAGAGGCCAACCAATTGTCGTAAATATTTAGTAAAAACTCGGAAGTGTACTTAGGTCGCCTGTCCAACTTCTCTAGAGCGTAAAGACCAGCTTTTATTATCATCAAAATCTCCATCTTTTTCTATGACTAATATTCTTGCTTCCCCATATTTCGCACCGTGTGCTTCAAGACTTCATCTATGAACAACAACCCCAATTTGGTCAAGGCAGAATTTGCCAGAACTGGTAGAGATAACCAGAGGTACAATCCCGAAACAGGAGCTAGAATGGTGGCCGGCTGTATTTGTTTAGACCAGGATAAGGACAAAGTTATCATGATACTGTCCAGTGCCCACCCAGATAAATGGGTATTACCCAAGGGAGGAATTGAATTGGATGAAAGTGACGATTTTGTTGTTACTGCTGTCCGTGAAACTTGGGAAGAGGCTGGATGTGAAGGAAAGATTTCCCAAAAATTACCAGTTGTGTATGATTCCAGAGGTAAGAAAGCACCAGTATTGAAACAGGGAGAGGATTTTGATGAAAGAGGAGTTATACCTAAAACAGAATTTCACTTCTATGAAATGGAAATTGATGTCTTAAGTAATGAATGGCCCGAGAGTTCGAAACGTCAAAGACGTTGGTGTACTTATTCTGAAGCCAAACATGAATTAACAAAAGCCAACAGACCAGAATTAGTACAAGCTTTAAACCTGTCCAATATTATAAAGGGAGAGGAGGAAGAGAATTCCAGTATGAGTCAAGATAATTATTAACGACATGAATCAAAATGCTTTGAACTAAGACACTATTAAATGAAGTATATATTAAATGAATTAATCTCAATGCTTACTTTAAAAATCCACTCATTAAATTTGCAAACATATTTTGATTATTTTGAGGATTTCCTAAATTCAAATTAAAATAAGTTCTACCAATATATTCAACAGGTTGTAATAATTCGTTTTCCTGTATTACCGGTTTATAATTGTCATATAACTTTAAAAATTTAGTCCCGGCATCTTTCCTGGTCAATGTGATGGTTAACAATTGCAAGAATGTGATTAATTCATAGTCTTTATAGTGATAGAGTGCAACATCATTCTCTTTAATAATTTGATAATTCTCTTCTTGTTGACTTAGTTGAGATAAAAACTTGTCGCATGCTTGTTTGATAAAGTTAATATTCTTTAAATAAGAATAATTGATGACGGCTCTTGCCAAAAATAACCCTGGATCTCCTTGTTTGTCTTGATTGTACCATTCAAACAAAAAATCAACATAAGCATTTAATGAATTTAAATTTCCCAAAATCAAATGTAATTCTGTAAACAGGAACAATTTGGCTCTCTCTGATTCAACCAAAGTACTTTGTTTGATGGAATTTAAAAATTTAACTCCAAATATATGGTGTAAATCACTATCACCAAATTTTAATTGAGGATTTGAAGTGGTCGACCAGTTTAAACACTTTTTGGATAAATCTGGTAAACTTGGATCGTTATCAGGTAAAGAATTTATCATCTCTATCAACATTAATTTGAATTGTTTATTTTCATCTCCATTGTCACATATTTTATGACTTTCATTGTAAACACTTACCAAATAAAGAATTAAATCACTGGAACTACCAAACTCTTTGTTTTGAGATAAAATTAATGATCCCTGGTACAATAATCTTATGGCATCTTCATATTGTTTAGCCTTGACATAACGATTGGTTATGGTCCTCAATGTCTGATGAGCTTCATAGAATTCTTTATTGTCTATTCTAGCCTGAAACCTTTGAATAGTTTTGGCTAATTTATCTGACATGGTGACAAGTGGGTCTCAAAGTTCTGCGAACTTTTTCTATTGGAATAATTTTTGTTCTATGATATCAATTATTTCTTGTGAGCACTCCATCGAAGACCATGAAGGACTAAAGTTTAGGGTTGTTTTAGTGTATATACGGTTGGTGAACTTATCATGTATGGCAATGAAAACTGGTTTACCGTTTGTCAATTGTAAGTTATCTTCTTGGAATTCATAGATCCATTTTTCATGATTGATCAAGGAAGTATTATCTAGTAGTAATAATCTTAGATTTGGGATATTTTTCTTCTCTATATGATCCCACAAGAGTGCACCATCAATATTGTTCAACCCAATTGATTTCAAACTACCGCTTAATTTGTGAACTATTTCTCCTAATATTTGACCCAAAAGCAGTATTCCTTTTCTTCGACGCCGCAGCCTGATCAGATAATTGAAATGAATAAGTCCGCTTTGTAGAACAAATGGATGGATGTGTTTCTTATTGGATAAAAGAGCGGTGTCTGTTTTGATCTCAAGATATTTTATGTCGGCAACGATATTCCCCAAAGTATATTTGGAAAGTTCCGAAAACTTACATAGTCTCTTAGTTTGGTAAACCAATATGGTAAGATACTTTACTGTTTTTGGAATATTGGCGAAAGCTGTAATAAAATCAGCACTATTGACCTTAATGCTTAAAACTTGTAGATTTTTGAATCTTTTTAAAAGTTGATAGTTTGGCTTTCTCTTATAGCAACTGTCTAGATTTAAACATAAAAGATTTTCATAGATTATCTCGGGTGCTACACTGATTTTGACTAAACTTTTGGTAGTTAATGACACAAGTCTACACCGTATAGCCATAAAAATACAGTAAAACCGTTTACAGGTAAAATGAATAAATACTTCTTCCCTTACAATTTCAACAAATATTTTATTAAGTATCTCTACTGAAAAGTCTTGAAGTTTACTTATCTTGTATCTTTCCATTACTGTTTCGGCTCTTTTGAGAGTTCTAAACTTTGTGCTCATTTTGCAACCACAGATCCCGGGGAAAGCAAATTCCTTTCGCACTGGAGTTTATCGGAACAAATTTTTTATCCACTTAAAATGAAACCATCAACCAGTTTGTTAAAGCATGTCCCTCTTATTAAATTTATAGGTGGACCACATCCTCATGGAAGTATGTATTTGCTCAGCATCAACTGAGCCTTTTTTCTGGGAGAAAATGGCGACAATAACAGTACTAACGTTTAGAACCTTCTGCCACCATACATCCAATGGCACCAAATGGTTTGACCCCAAGTAAAGGCGCTTCAGTAAGCCGTGGATCTGTTGAAGCTGGTGAAGGTGAATATTTTTCCAGATCAGAATTACCAAAAAGATTCAGATATATATTACCCAAAGATGATGAAGCCAACAACATTCTTAGTGGTGGTGCTGATGTTATATTTTAACAGATGTTTACATCAATTTTTTATTTATCACTAGTCAATATGTCGAAACAAAAATACATATAACGACATAAACCTTTGTAATATGTTTTAGTGGCCTCTAACTATTGCCTTGTTACTTCTCTGGAAATCACCGGTCGTGCGCAGCCCTCGCCAATTTGAATGCGAACCAGTGGCAACTTATCCTCCAATTCAAACTAACAATTATCGATCATGAATCACGATCCTTACGCATGGGGAAGACCTGATGATCAAGTCTATGGTAAATACAATCATGCCATTGCCAATGCTAAGAATGATCAATTCCCAAAAATGAACACTCAAAATCCAATTATCACTGGTACCTCAGTTTTAGGTGTTAAATTCAAAGATGGAATAATAATGGCCGCAGATAATTTGGGTTCATACGGATCTTTATTAAGATTTAACGACATTGAAAGATTGATCAAGGTGGGTAAAGAAACATATGTTGGAATATCAGGAGATATTTCTGATTTACAGCAAATTGAAAGAATATTAGAAGAATTAGAAACTGAGGAAGAAATTTATGATAACCAAGGAGAAAATGATTTGAGAGCTCCACATGTTCATGAATATTTAAGCCGTGTTTTGTACAATAGAAGAAGTAAAATGGACCCATTATGGAATGCAATCATAGTTGGAGGGTTCAATGATGATGGTACTCCATTTTTGAAATACATTGATTTATTAGGAGTTACTTATGGATCTTCAACTTTAGCCACTGGATTTGGTTCTTATTTAGCAATTCCATTATTAAGAAAATTAATACCACATGATCATGAATATGTTAATGTTAGTGAAGAAGAAGCAAAGAAAGTTATAATGGATAGTATGAGAGTGTTATTCTATAGGGATGCAAGATCAGCTGAAACTTTTAGTTTGGTAACAATCAAAAAGGATTCCATTGAAGTTGCCAAAGATGTTAAGGTAACTGAACAAAGTTGGGAGTTTGCTAAGGATATCACAGGATATGGTAGTAAGCAGCAATAGGAGTAGATAGTTTACATAAATAAGCAAAGATTAGATTCTATTTTTATTTTTCATCCAAATATTTTCTATTGGTTTACAACTGGTAAAATTATCACTATTCAAATCACACTTATGTTACAGTTCTTGTATGGGTACTCCATAATTATTTTACAGTTATAGTACAGGTATTCTATGATTATTCTACAGTTATTTTTTATCATCCTCGGGTCCTCTTGCCATTTTGCCAGGTCAATGTGGTTTAACATTCAAATGTGGCCCAGTAAGAAGTGGCTAATGGTAAGGCGTCTCTGGTTATGTTCATGTACATGGTGACATCAACAAGCAAGAATATATTTCTAGAACTCATTGGATCTGTTTGAAATTTTCCATGCATTAAATCTGTCTATTTTACCAAAAATGGAAATCGCTACCAACCGTAAATGCTCCAGGGAATAAAAATGCACAATTGTGAACAAATTTATTATACTAGGAACAAACCATAGACGTAACCAGAAAAGATTAACCGGCCAATAAAATTGACGGGCTTAATTAGCGCAACTTTGTTAGAGGAATTAGACATCCTAAAAATCATGGTCAAGCGCACATTCACTAAAACGGGTTCCATACATATCTTAACCATGAGTATCATTTTCGGTTATATGCCAAATATGGTGAGGAACAAAACCAAAACATGCCCTTTTGTAGCAGTAAGGTATTTGTTCAACATTGCCTTTGCAGTTTGCCTAACCCACTCCCGACTCTCGTTTCGTAGTTATTACATAATGGAAAAAGCTTAAAATTTCAGTTCTTAATAGATAAAGGCTTCTAGAAATCTCATTTTTCCCCTTAGATTCTTGGTACTCAGCGAGAGGCTTTAAGCTTTAGTATCTTTTGTTACTAGTCGCTGGCATAATAGTCTTCTATCAGAGGGTTTAAGTCTTCAGTTAGCTTGTCTATAATTGAAATATTTTGGTGAACTGTTGAGCTTAATCTGTTTAGCCATAGAAATATATGCTAGTAGGGTTGAAACATAAAGTACATTCAAAGTTTCATACAAGTGTTTTAGTTACGTCAAAAGTATCCGGTCAAAAGTATCATATCAAAGACATCCCATCGAATACATCCTGTTAAAAACTCCTCGTCAAACTCCGTTCAAATGTCTTTTGAAATAACGTTCTTGGGAAGTTCAGGCGGACCCATTGAACAATCCAATTGTTGTATTTTAATTAAACCTGTTGGTACAACTTACAAGTCAATTATCAATCACAACTTAAATGATCAAATATTATGTGTTGACGCTGGAGCAGGTTTATCTAAATTGGGAGAAATTATCTATAATGAACAAAATTCAATTCAATCAAACCATTTATTAAATTTATATCTGGATTCTTTACAGATTTCAGATTATATTAAAGCACCCATAAGTACACCTTTCAATTCTTTAAGTGGATCACCATTGTCCAATTCCATTTCAATCTTCAAAAATATTAAGAACTATTTAATTTCCCATCCTCATTTAGATCATATTTATTCATTAGTACTTAATTCCCCCAATTTTACCGTTGAGAACCCCAAACAAATCTTTGGATCCTACGAAACAATTCATGCTTTAAATTATCATATTTTTAATGGTATAATATGGCCTAATATGCAAGAGTTTAATATTGTTAAATTCAATTCAATTGAATACTATAAAGCCATTAATTTAAATAACAATTATACCATCAAGATGTATAAATTGAGTCATGGTAAATTGGATAAAAGTAGGCATAATTCGATATCCATCAACGAAAATTATATGGGTAATCTGGCTTCCACCACTCCATATTTGTCATCAGCATTTTTAATCAAGCATAATCAAGTTAATGGTTATATTCTAATCTTTGGAGATTTTGAAGCTGATTCAATTTCTGGATTTGATTTTAATCATATGATTTGGTTGGAGATAAGAGAATTAATCGTTAAAAAACTTTTAACCACAATAGTACTAGAATGTTCTAACGCTGATATTGATAAACAACTATATGGTCATTTAAGTCCAGTGTTCGTTATTAAGGAGTTGATTCGTCTCAAAGAGTATTGTCAAGAAATTAATCCTCAAGGAAATTCCTTACGAGGTTTAAATATCATTATAAATCATGTTAAAGAATCCAATGATGGTTTACATGATCCTCGAAGAAGGATCTTGGAACATTTGGAAAAATTAAATCAGCAACATGATTTGGGGGTAAATATAAGTATAGCGTTATCAGGAGTGTCTGTGGTCATTTAGAGGATCTTGCAATTAGGATACTCACAATCTAATATAGATTCTACATAAACAACTAAACTATTTGATAATTTTCCGACATTAGATTTGCATGCAAATCAAATGACAATGATTCTTCCTCTTCGCTCTTACTTGAGATAACATCAACAACTTGTACTTTACCAAAACAATTATCAGATTCAGTTATATTGTCATAATTGACTTCAAATTGTAAAGCCATTGGGAATAATGAATCTTCATCGGGGGTAGCCACTTGAAATTCAAATGAACCTTGAGGATCATCGACAGAAATATTTTCAATATTGAATAATACACCAACGTCATCGATTTGATAACTAATATTGTCATTCTCTTCTTTCAAATTAACATCAGAATTGATAGGCAATAAAATTTTAACACTTGGTAAAGTAGTATTGGTCAAGTTATTGGATATAAATTGTGGAGATAATTCATATTCCAATGTTACGTCAGCACTGTTATTATCGTTAATACTGACCCAAACTGTAATTATTATTGGTAAGTAAGTGGAATCATCAGCTTTACCAACAACTCTCCACCTTAAAACTCCCAAACTTTGATCATTAGAAGGAAATGATTTGGTGCTATCTTTCAATCCAATAATACTTTCATTATTGAACAAGTTTCTATCAACATTTGGATGGGTTTTATATTGGACACCGGAACTTTTATCACCAGTTTTCAATAATAATTTACAATGACTTAATTCTGGATCGTTTATTCTCAATTGTAAATCTCCTTTAACTTCGGTCAGTAAAATTGAACCATCCCTTTGTAATTCGGCATTGAATTTTTCATTTATAGTAATAAGAATTCCATTATTGGCGACTTTTGGTATAGAACTTGGAGCTGGTGAGTTTATGTTGGATGTTGGTTTGGATAAAGAATCAACAGTGGAATGTTGGAAAACTGGTTGGTTATTATTATTGTTATTGAATAATAATGGTTGACTAGATTCATTTTGAGGACCTTTTTTACCTAACTGTAATCCACCAGATCTTGAAGTTAATGGTCTTGAAGAAGGGATTGGAGATTCAAGAGTTGAATTGTCAACAATTGATGGTGGTTGATAACTTGGAATATTTGAACTTCCAAAGTTGGAATCTTCATAATTGCTAAAAGATCTTGGTCCATTGGTATTGAATTGAGATTCCAAATTTTTTCTGGCCAATTCTTTTCTTTGAATTTCTTTGGCTTTTCTCTTTCTTTCTTCAATAGCTTCCATTTCTTTGTTTCTTTCAATGATTTCTTGAATTTTTTCTTCATGAGAATCCATTTCCAAAAACGTTTGAACTTGAGATAACGTTAAGTTTTCTTTGTATCCATTGTTGATAATTTCATCAAAAGAACTTAATATTTCAAACGCTTTATCAAAAATTTCTCTCTCGTCGATACTTCTTAATAAATTACTAATGGTAGAAGCAAATAAATGTAAAGTATCAATATCTTGTAAAATATTGGAATGCTTATTGGTGAGTAACACGATATAAAATTCTTCTAATGGTTGATAAACGTATCTAACATTGTCGTCTTCCACTGTGGTATGTTGACTGGTTGAGTTGGAAATTAAACTTGGGAAGTTTGATAATAAACTGGTGATTTTATCTTTACTCAAATCTCTGAACTGTCTGGATAAAAGTGCTTTCCCACCTCGGGTACATATAGATGCTGCCAATACTACCATAGTTTTCAACAAAGGTTTGATTCAAGAAACAATCAGATAGAATTAATGTATCTATTAGCTGATAACAAAGTCCAAGTTCTTGATCAATTGATCGATGATAATTGCAGGTCTGTTTTGGATCCAACAGTTTTCGTGTCAACATTTTGAAAAATCGAGGGTCGTGCCAAGGTGAAAGGGAGCGTGCCATACCAAGCGTATTAATGAAGGGTAGTTGTTTTATGGTTAGAATAGAAGTAGAGTTGGGGGAATTGATGGAATAGGTTTTGAAGGGTGATAGTTGTTTAGTGGGAGGTTTTTTTTCGGGAGAAAAGCAGTTGTTTCGGAGTCGAATGATCATTAGTTATTAAAGGTGGATGAACATCGAGATACCAAGATTTCATTAGGAGACAGATAAGGGTTGGAATTTGGTAGATAGTAGGTGTAACTCACTTTAAGCCATTTTTATGATATCGTCGAATGTTTTTTATATATTCGATAAAAAACTTCTTTTAAATACTCTCCACAGTAATGGTCAATTAAAGCCCAGTCTCATTTTCAAATTTTGCAACTATGAGAAAATAGACTCATTAAACAATAAACAAATATAACTACAAAGTTAAAATCAACAAAATGATTTAAAGGTTTTAAAGATTTGCAAAGTTTAATAGTTTAGATTTAAAAGTTCAGGTTTCAAAAAAATAGATTAAAAAGGCAAAAAGAAAGGTGTGGCACGGACAGGACTTGAGCCTGCAACCCTTGGATTTGGAGTCCAAAGCTCTGCCAATTGAGCCACCGCACCATCCTTATTGAATAGTTGACATATTTTACTCACAACATACAGTACAGAAATAGGTAAACCTTTGTGTGTTCTCTAGCATGTGGCAGTCCAACTAGCTTAAATGGAATAATATCACAGTTTACTATTGTACCACAGCCCATTGACCCCACTCTAAGGCTTTAACTATACTTATTTTATCACAGATTAAACTCCGAAACGACACATACACGACCGCTTGTTCCGAGGTACAACTAATTAGATATAAGATGGCGTAAGCATGAGTTAATTATTCCACTTATTACTCTAACTATGTTCAAGATCTGGAAATTATTATTAGCTGTCTTTGGGGTTTTATCCATCAAGTCAATTCCCTTTGCCTATGTCTTTCAATTCTACTCCTCGGTGTTCAAGAGTTTGTATCAGCGTAAATCCCAATACAAGAAATTGGGTAAAATCAATACCTTTGGCGTTACTATTAAAGAAAAGGGGGAATTGGCAGTTTTCTCTCCGGTGAGATACAGCACCTACGTGTCGCCAATGGAGTACGATATGTTCCTCCACAAATCGAACGCTACTTATTTCACCGACTTGGATATTGGCAGAACTAAGTTGATATGTCAAGTTCTTCAAAAGGCGTTTTTTACGTTTATGGATAATGATTATGATGATTTTAAAAAGCCTGGCTTGTTGAACACACCATTTATTCCAGTGGGAAGAGTAGAATGTTCGTTCAAGAAGGAATTGAAGTTGTTTGAAAAATATGAAGTTGTATCTAAAATTGGAGCTTGGGATGAAAAATGGTTATATATTTTATCCAAATTTGTTAGATCTGATGGTAGAACTTGTGCCATTGCCGTTACCAAATATATTTTCAAATTAGGTAGAGTCACTGTCCCTCCTGCCACCATGGTTGAAAGATCAGATTTGTTAACCGAAGAGGCAAAGGAGAAAAATCTTGAGAATTTAGAGTATTTCAAACATTTTGCATCCACTGAGGTGTATGAAAAAATGTGCGAGGAGTTTTAGACATTGTTTAGATAAATAGATAAATTAGTACAGTATATATTACATCTAATTAAAGGTTTCTACGCATGTCAATCTCATGGAATAATTCTTGTGGATTGACAGCATCCATCATTTCTTTTTCACCAATTCTTTCTTTTCCTTCTTCATCTCTATTCTTTCTGAAAAATGCAAAATAGGGTATGATATACAACAAACTTAATAACGTTGTTGACCCCAAAGCAGCGGCCAATGAGATTCCAACAACTTGTCCTTTTGATAAGTTGTTAGAATCCTCATTAAGGTCGTCGGTAGATAAAAATCTAAATTGATCCTTCACTAATAACGTATTAACTGATCCTAATTCTGTACCTCTTGATGAGAAAATATAAGGGATCCAGTTTTCTCCATCGTATAAGGCCACATTAACCAATCCAAATTCCGATAATTCGAATCTTCCAGCAACGGCCAAAATCTTATCATTATCAAAATATTTTTCTTTATTATCGTTATTCTTTTTGTTTAAAGTTAGTAATTTCATATCTTTAAACTCAGTATAATTTGAATACTCAATCCCGGAGATTTCTGACCATGATGATCCATCGTATCCTTTAAGGTAGTCATCTCCATATGCGATATATCTTCCCTTAAGGTTAGTGGTTCTGGTGTCTGAAATAATGAAATTCTTCACCACATCATCAATGTCATTGATTTCATCAGCAACTTTAAACTCATCCTGTTCGATATTGTAAGTTACGAAACGGGCTTCATCATCATTGAGAGTCAAATCTCCGCCAATTATAACTTGATTACTGGTGAAAAATTTGATTTCATTGATGGTGCCTTCTAACCCAGAAGTAGGACTTTCCCATCTTCTATTGTTGACGTCATAAATACACAATCCAGGACAACTTAAAGATCCAGCATTTTCAAAATTACCTCCCACCAACAATTTCATATCGTCGTCAAATAACACAATGGAATTAATTTCAATGTCACCATCAGAGCGAGATAACTCGGCTGGTTGTAATTCAGCAAAACTGTCATTTTGTAAACCGTAGATGATAATTCCACCCGAGGAATTGGTTCCATCTAAAATGACAGTACCATTATAACCGAAAACAAGATATTCCTCTTTGGAATCCACAAATAAACTTTGGATTGTGGATGAATTACTGAAGGAAATATCGCCCTGTAAACCTGTGAATGAATTATTATCTTTGGACGTATCAATGAAACCAACATCTGAGATATCGTTGGAAGTTTCAAATTTACCTCCAACCACACTCAATGATTCGTTGATATAAAATGATTTTAAAATTTCATATTGGGAATTGTCTGACATGTCAAAATTGAATTTACTGAACCGGTCTTTATTATCCTTAACGAATGCTTGATTGTTGATATATGAATCCATTATGCTGAATGAAGAACCGGAAATAATTTGTTGATCATTAGGTAAGTCAATAGCAGTGGTTATATGCAATTCTCGATTACTATCAGAAATCCATTCTTTATTAGTATTGTCCCAAGTTCTGGAACCATTAGACGAACTGAATATGAAATATTCCACGTCTCTGATGGTAATGTTGGTGAACCCATCAAATTCTTGATCAATGAAATCATTACCAAAACTGGTGAATTCTCCATCTCTATAAAGAACAAAGTTATTAGCTACGGTAACTGAATCGTTATCGTTGGAAATATCTTGAATGACCACAGATGAATTATCTTCATTATTTAAACTGAATCTCCCCAATAAAACTTGAGAATCAAAGTAAGATGAAATGGTGGTGATAGAGTCATTGAAAAAAGCTCCAAAAACCGTATCTCTTTTGAATAAATCAAAATCATCCTTCGATATTTCTACTTCCCCCCGTCTGACCAACTCACCGATTGAAGAATTTGAAGTGGTATTGTAATCTCCCAAATTCATAGAAATTAAATTTTCACTAGATAAATCAATTTCTTCGGAGCTGAAATCTCCTAAAATCGTCAATTCGTTTGATTGAAGGTTAAATTTATTGATCACTGAATCATTCGACAATTGAGAACTTAATACATTAATGGATGAGTTCCCAACAAAGGTGTTCAGTTCAAGAATTTGTGTTTCATCATCTTCCTCTGTAAACACTCTTGATTCTTGAAAATTGGAAAAATTGGCCAAAGAGAATTCAAATAACCCATTTAATTTTATTTCACCCAATTCATCAGATGTTTCATTTCTCAGTCTAGTTCTATTGGTGGAATTTCTGTCATAGTAACTATCAAGTTCAACAATGGTGGCATCAATCTTATCTATGACCATCCATGGTTCCACATCGGATTCTACTACCAATCTATCAAACTCAACTTCGATTCTGTTTTGGCCATCACTTATAGTAGAACCCTCCAAATGTCCATAGAACAAGTAGTCAAACTTGTCGTTTTCATTGTCTTGATAAATTTGTCTGGTTTCTAAAACGTTGGATTCGGTGTCAAAAACGGTTACGTTGACAATGGATCTAGCATTACAAGAACCATCAAGACCACAACCAGGAGTTAACATAATAATTGAATAATCTCCTGAATATGTGATATTGGGATACATGGTAACTTTGGCATTGGTATCACCTATGGCCACCATATAATCAGTGTTTTGAATGGTAGAATCAATGGAAGTAATTGAATCAAAATTTCCAGAATTTATTTCAACTAAATTATTACGGTCTCCGTCTTCCTCTTCTTCACAATTGGGTTCATTTAAAGTCTCATTACCATAAACAATAATGGAATTCAGGTATAATTCAAAACCAGCTACACTCCCCTTGGATCCATGCCATGAGATTACTGTGAGACCAATCAGATCAATGCCAACTTGATTTTCAAATGCAAATTCTTGGAAATTCTTAGCGTACGATAAGGTTTTGGTTTTGGTATCAGGATCGTAGTAAGATGAATAAGTTCCGTCATCTTCACCAATATATAAATCATCATCAATCATATCTTCGGCGTTATCCAAGTTATATTCAGTGGCATTTTCCAACTGTTGCAAAGTGGCTAATGGGCACCAAGCATCACAATATTGAAGTTCATTGGTTTCGGGATCTATGTAGGTTAAGTTCATGATCCCGTTATTAGGATAAGAGTATATTCTGAAAAGATTAATGGAATCATCTCCCGATGGTGGGACATATATTCTGGCCTTGGTCGGCGTTATACCCTTCATTTGATTAGGTAATTCTACCAACCATTGTCCACCTGAATTATCTTGAGGAGCCCATTGTGCCCCTGAAGATGGACAAACTATACCAGCAGGATCTGAGCCATCACCATTGACATCAGAAAACACCCCATGCTTTAAGGATATTTTTTGTTCGGCATTTACTAACGAGGTATTGGTCATATTGGTACGGTTAGTGGAATTTGAATCAAAAGTTAAATTATGCAAAAGTAATTCAGGTACCCCTAACGTGTCAAATTTCCCTCCAAAAACAATTGACCCTAAATCAGACTCATTATCAGAATCTTGGTCGAATATTTTTGTTATGGCTGTAATTTCGGAATTTTCACCAAATCCTTTGAATGGTGTTTGTATTATTTCCTTCGAGGTTTGATTATAAATGACTGCCCCATAGGAATCTTCGTACTGGAAGTCCCCTCCAAGGTAAATTAAATCACCATCAATAAAAGTGGTGGATATTTTACCATCGAGTGATGGGAGGTCGGCACGTTTCCTATCACTGTTTGAAGCCAGGAATAAATTGGTTACTTCATTACTCGTTATATTAAATATTATGGGTGGTTGGCATGCTTCGTTATTGAATTCATTGAAGTCCCCGTTTATTAAAATGGTATCGTCTGATAATGCTTGAACATTGGAAATTGTGCCTCCTTCAGTATTGGCGAAATTTCTGGTGGTGTCATTTTTTAAATCTCTTATATATAATTTATTTGATTCTTGTGTGTTTTGGGATTGTGACGAGTTAAAGGATAACTCTGATGATGCATTGGTTGAAGTATAAAAACTAATTGAATCGAAGGAACCCAAAATCCCTAGTTTATCACCAATCTCTTCAAAATCTAAATTTGGATGATCTATAGCATGTATTAGGTGTAAAACAGCTAGAAATATGAATACATGTCGAGTTATTGACATGGTGAATGTTATAATACCCAACTAGCAAGTTAGTTGTTTGTGAATTTTAAAAGAATGAATGTAATAGGTTCTGGGATAAAAATAATACTCGTCCTCTTTTTTTCCGGTTGTTATTTTTTGATTGTTTACGAAACCCTCTAAAAGTACAGTTTACTTGTAATGATTAATCTTAAGGGTATAAAAGTTAAGGAGTTGTAGTATAGTTTTCTCCTTTAACTTAAAAACTTAAACGATGAGTGGTATTGGGCGTTATGGGCGTTATGATACTTTGTTTTTTTTTTTGTTTGTTAGACGACGCCTACAATAAACTTGCAGGCTAATAAAAATTTTTCAGGGAGAGGGCTGGCTGATCGGCCTGCGTGTAGCACTATTTTTGTTCTATGTGAAGGGAATAATGCAAACCTGGTGCACAGTGCAACCAAGGAAAGATAAAAATAGCACCCACAAAGCAACTATTGGAAGAGGAGGATATAGAAATGAGTTTTAAAGATGTTGTTACGGGCCAGAATTTGGTATAACTTATGTCAAGAGAAATTTCAACCGTCAAGTACTCGCCCAAGTTTTTCGATCGTTGGAAATGTGTAAAATATTTATTTGAAACTGAGAGGATTTATTTATCAAAAATCTCAATCAGGCAATTGGGCCTCGGATTTTTTTCGCTGGTTTAACATTCTTGGAGGTTCAAGGTTGATGGCTCGTTTTTGCAGTTTAATTGGCTTGTTTTGCAGATTAGACTTGAGGACACTTTACAGGTTAATGCTTCTACAGGTTAATGTTTATGGATCAAGTCGCAAAATTTAATACATACTAATGACACCGCCAGATTATCCAAAAGGGTTGGACCCTTATATACTAAGGCAATATCTTCTTCATCATATGTATTCCCCTTTGATTTCAATTGAATCATCTCATAATGCTGATGTTGTATTACAATCCCTATTAAATGAAGAAGATATATCCGTTCTCCTGGTATTAAAACCATATGGGAATAACGCCAAATATCTGGTACCCAATCAAGTGTTTAAAATCACTAATACCCAGTTGATAACTAAGGGTTATCCGAGTTTTCCCATAAGATTTGAACCTTCGTTACCTGATTTATTATCGATTAAATCCGCCACTCCTTCTAACTCCAACAGTGGGAAATTACACCAATTATTTAGCATATCATCATTAGAAGCATTATTAAAAAGTAGATCACAAATAGATGTCACTAGGACCGAGGATGATTTATATCTTTATTTTTTCAACAAAATCATTACTTCCAATACCATAGTACCGTTTGAGACTTTCAACCATCCAATATCTCAAATCTTTGTAATAAACTATAACAATGATTCTATTGATTTTTTACGGAAGAAAATTGTAGAATTCAGAAATACCACCTTCCCCCAATTTTTTCAACTTAATGATTTACTAATTCACGTTTTTGTATTATATGACTCGACTCAAACATCCAACGATGATATTATTGAATTTCAAAATTTGATTCGGAAAACTTTATCCGTATCATCAACTTTCATTCCAATTATAACCGACAGTGATAATCAAGAGAAACTGAAGATTTTCAAAGCAGAAAATTCCACAATCGATGAAGATTTACAAAGAATAGGATTAAGAGAACAGACAAAAAAACCCCTTAATGATTCTGATTATTATACTTTCCCCCGTGATCTTGATACGTCCTTAAGAGCAAATATTTATGATTATATTTGTACTCATTTGATTCCCCATATGGAAAAATCTATCCGAATTTGGGACGATCAGATTTTATCTCCAAAACGATCAATTACTGGAAGATTTTTTTCTGCATCCCGAAAGTTTTTCAACAACAATAATAACGAGAATGTAAACACAGCTGCAAACACAAACTCACACTTCAATTATCAAGAAAATTGCTATCATAAATCATCCCCTGAACAAGCCATTCGAAAATTAGCCGATTGGAGTTTGATTTTGAAAGATTTCAAGTACAGTTATTCCACCTATGATTTTATCCGTAAAGATTACACTAACGACAAAGCATGGGTATACGTAGCATCGACCCAAGAAATGTCAATTGTATCTTTATTGTTGGTACAAACTCAGTTAAACCAACATCAGCAACCTTCCAATCAAAACCAGTCGTTCCAGTTCCTGGGAACTCCTGACAAAAATACCATGAGAAAAATCCGACATGATGTAGTAGAACCTTATCTTGATAACTTATCATATACCTATAAGTCTCGGCTCAACCTAAAGACCTACAGTGTAAGAACAGTTTTGATAGTGGTGGAATTACTTCTTTGTATGTCAACCGCCTACAAAATGTCGTGGTGGTGGATAGATTTGATTGAGCGATACTTGTGTAAATGTCTCTATGATTTTGACCATCATTTATTAGCAGCTGATCAAAAGCTGCAAGTTATTAAAGCAATTATCTATGAAAGGTTGGGTTATTGTTTTGCTAGAACTTCAATTTCTGAATATGCCATCGATTTGAATAATTTGAAAGATTCCGTTGCAGAAACTAAAGGGGAGAACGAAGAATTATCTTTTGTTAATGTCAACAAATTACATCCCAAAAAACCCTACATTGTAAATAAGTACAGAAAATCTTCCATCTGGTATTTATTATCAATGAAAGAATGGTTAGGGTTGAAAAATTACAAACATTTGGAAATGTTGTTGGATAATGTTAGTATGTCTTTTAACGTTAAAGAAATAACTGGTGAATGGTATGATAGAAATGAAGTGCTTTTAGGGTTTATCAAGAGGTCGATTATGGAGAGGACTCAGGGAGAAGATGAAAAAGGAGATGAACAAAAAGTCGAAGATGTTGATGGGAAAAATGAAGCAGTTGTTACCGATGTCACAGAGCAAAGTGACCAAACTAGTCAAACTAAATCAATTGAAACTGACAATTGAAAAATCCATACCCCATTTTCGCAGCATATAGTCTAAATAAATCGCATTTTTTCTCATCGCTCTTTAATGTCTTTTAGAAAGAGAAGTGAAGTTATAGGAAACAACGAGTCTCCTACCTCTGGAAGAGTTCCTCTAGGCGTCCCAGGTAGAACACCAATAGCCAGAGGAACCCCCAGAGAAGTTCCGGGGAGGATTCCTGGTAGAGAAGCACAAGGGAGAGTTTCAAGAGTACCAGGAAGAGCAGGGCCCGAAAGAACAATTCCAGGAAGAGAATCACCAAAACCTTCAGATGAAGCAACAGTAGAAGAGCTAGAAACTAATCCAGCTATAAAACCATCTGTAATAACATCACAACCCACCATTTCCACAGGTACACCAGATTTGGATAAAGTTTTGGTCCATCAAGGTCTACCTTTGGGATGCTCATTATTAATTGAAGAATCTGGTACCACTGATTTTGCTTCGGTATTATTAAGAGTTTTTGCATCACAAGGTATAGTTCAAAATAGAATCACCCCCAAAGAGTTACATTCTCATGTAATAGTATTAGGGCTATCTCAAGAATGGGCCAAAGAACTTCCTGGTTTATTTAAAGGATCCTCAAAGGAAAAGAAAAAGGCCATGATCAAATCCAAAGAATCAGAAATAAGTGTTTCCAACTTATCCAACAATACGGCGGCTAATCGAGACTTGAAAATTGCCTGGAGATACGGGTTAAATAAAAAACCAGAGAGTACGGAAACTGGCTCGGTAACTAATGAGAATTACAATAATCAGTTTGACATCACAGAAAGGCTCATTCCTGCTCCTAATAACAATGACATTACTTTTATTCAATTAGTACCAGACTACAAACAGTTATTATTGCAAATAACCAACATTATTAAAACTCAAATTAAACAGAGTAAAATCAAAACCATTCGTTTAATTATCCCAAATTTGTTAATCCCATCCATATATTCCCCTTCATATTCTCAATCGACTTTCATGATCCCTTTTGTTCATGGATTAAGATCGTTGTTGAGACAATTCTCAAGCAATCTAACATTGATAATGTCCTTACCTATAGATTTATATCCTAGAGAATCTACCTTAACCTGTTTAATAGAACAGTTGGCAGATAGTTGTATTCACCTACAGCCATTTAATCAGGAAATGGCCCAATTCATAGAAAAAGCTTTCAAAAATGAACCTTCAAGAATTCAACATGGTCTTGTAAATATAATCAAACTTCCAGTGTTGGCAGATCGAGGTATGATGACTATTCATCAAGGAGAATATGCTTTTAAGAATGGACGTAAAAAGTTTGAGATTGAACAATGGGGGATCCCGGTTGAAGAGGAAGATAGTAATTCTAATAATCCTCAAGTTCCTGAAAAACAGACCACCAAGAATATAGATTTTTAATAAATGGATAATTTTTTGATAATTTTTAAATTTGAGCCTATCATTTGTTTTCTAATTTGGTAATTATGAAATCCAATTTTTTCATTATAATCTCTTGGGTATCACGAACTTGTTGTATCTCTTCCGCAAGCATCTCTATGCCTATTTCTTTTTGATTTCGTACTTTCATTTGAGGGCTTGGAAGACTGCTATTTTCAAAGTATTGCACACTTTGATTGAACGATACCGTTTTTGACTTCTTATCACCATTGTGGTCTTTGTGGGGTCTTTCAGGACTCTTATCTTGTTGTCTAGCTCTCTTCTTTGCATAGTCTTGTTCGATTTCATGAATTTGTTGTCTTCTTATAGGAGAACCACTTATTCTAACTGGAGAAAAACCACCTCGACTATTGGGTCTCTTAGGACTTATGATTCCTTGATTCAACCTGCTACCATTGGTAGGTCTTAAAGTGTTGGTCAAAGCAGGCAAGCTAACCACTTTCTCATCTTGGGCCATGTTTGTTTTGATTCAAAATTCGCGGCTGCAAAAAGATTTAAAATGTCAAACATCGACAAGGTGCCGATAGAAAAACAATAACAAAAAAATACAAAAGAGGTATCGATGAAAAAGGAAATACAACTAGAGTAAGGTAGATAAACTCATGGAAACACAATTTTAATCTCAACTGCAACGTGGAACCTACTAGGGAATTCCAACTTAAGAGTCAACAGTTGTTGAAGAAACACTGGAAGGACAAATCTTTGGCATGTATACAACACTTCATCAATTGTTTATCATTATAGTCACTCCTCATTCCTCAGTGTCTAACCATATCTCCATTAATACCCAATCTTATCCACCTGTGCCATTTTCATCAAAGTGCACCTACCATTTTAATTAAACCCGTTTAGGAAATATAATGAAAAAGACGCGTTCGACTTAAATATCTAAATTATTCATATCTAGAATATCTTTTCAATATCACTGAAGATGTCTTCACCTATTCGTAATGTTGATGAACTTCCAGAAGATCCAAGTTTGAGAGATACCGGGTCACAATCCCAAACCCAACAACCTGCTGTGCCTTCATCTCCGTTGTTTTTCCACTCATCGTCTTCCCAAGTCGATAATAACCAAGCTGGCAGTCAAAGTCAAGCTAGAGATATGTCATCTCCTTTACACTATTCATCTTCCAGTCACAACCAATCAGAAACCAACAGGCCAGGATCAAGCACTTTAAGAAGTGACCGTTTAACTAGTGAAGTAGATAGAATTATTAGAAGACACAATCGTAGTGATCTTCAAGACAATGTCTCATCTCCCTCAAGAAAAAGGACTTTCGTCGAATCTGGTAGTCAACAATCAGACAGTATTGGAAGACCAAGAGACCCCTTAAATTCTTCTTCATCCAATCCTACTTCGGATAATATTGGTGGCGATGATGAACCAGTTAGAGTTATTTGGGGGACCAATGTTTCCATCCAAGATTGTTCCAATAATTTTAGAGATTTCTTGATGTCATTCAAAATGAAATACAGAAGAATGATGGATCAAACTGACGTTGAATTTGAAGATAATGAATTGTTCTATTTACAGAAATTGAATTCTATGAAAGAATTAGGTGTCACCAACCTTAATTTAGATGCCAAAAACCTATTGGCGTACCCTGCCACCAGAAAATTATACTATCAACTACTTAATTACCCTCAAGAAGTGATTCCTATTATGGATCAAACCACTAAAGATTGTATGGTTTCTTTGGTTATGGATGACAATAATTTCGATACTAATGCCGATGCTCCTACTACCAACGTGGATGACATTGAAACTAACATTTACACGGTTCGTCCCTTTAATATTAATACTGTAGAAACTGGTATGAGAGAATTGAATCCAAATGATATTGATAAGTTGGTCAGTGTCAAGGGGCTTGTTTTACGTAGTACTGCTGTTATTCCTGACATGAAAGTGGCTTTCTTTAAATGTAATGCTTGTGATCATACAATTGCCGTGGAAATAGACAGAGGGGTGATTTCTGAACCTTCCAAATGTCCTAGACAGGTTTGTGGACAATCTAATTCAATGTCAATTGTTCATAACAGATCTTCATTTGCTGATAAGCAAGTTATTAAATTACAAGAAACTCCTGATTTGGTTCCTGATGGACAAACCCCTCATTCCATCAATTTATGTGTTTACGATGATTTGGTTGATTGTTGTAGAGCTGGTGACAGAATTGAAGTCTGTGGTATCTTCAGATCTTTACCTGTTAGACCCAACCCTAGAATGAGAGCTGTCAAAAGTTTATACAAGACTTACTTGGATGTTGTTCATGTAAAGAAAATTGACAAAAAAAAGTTAGGAGCTGATACTTCCACTTTACTTCAAGAAGTCAGTGAAAAGGAGCAAGAAGTTGAACAGGTTAGAAAAATCACTACTGAAGAAATTGAGCGGATCAAGGAAATCAGTGAAAGAGATGATTTATACGAAGTTTTAGCTAGATCCTTAGCACCTTCTATTTATGAAATGGACGATGTTAAGAAAGGGGTTTTATTACAATTGTTCGGTGGTACCAACAAAACGTTCAAGAAAGGTGGAAGATATAGAGGAGATGTTAATATTTTGTTATGTGGAGACCCTTCCACTTCCAAATCTCAATTGTTACAATATGTTCATAGAATATCTCCAAGAGGGGTGTATACTTCAGGTAAAGGTTCTTCTGCGGTTGGTTTGACCGCTTATGTTACTAGAGATGTGGATACGAAGCAATTGGTGTTGGAAAGTGGTGCATTAGTTTTATCTGATGGAGGTATTTGTTGTATTGATGAGTTTGATAAAATGTCTGATACCACCAGATCTGTTTTACATGAAGTGATGGAACAACAAACCATCTCTGTGGCTAAAGCTGGTATCATCACCACCTTAAATGCTAGAACTTCTATTTTGGCATCAGCCAATCCTATTAATTCTAGATATGATCCAAACTTACCGGTTACTGCCAATATTGATTTACCACCTCCTTTACTTTCAAGATTTGATTTGGTTTATTTGATGTTGGATAAGGTTGATGAAAAAATTGACAGACAATTGGCTAGACATTTGACAGATATGTATTTGGAAGATGTTCCTGATAAAGTCACCAATAACTTTGTGTTACCAGTGGAATTCTTGACTACTTATATTCAATACGCCAAAGAGAACATCCACCCAGTAATGACTCAAGAAGGAAAGACTGAATTGGTAAGAGCTTATGTTGATATGAGAAAACTTGGTGATGATAGTAGAGCTTCAGAAAGAAGAGTTACTGCTACCACTAGACAATTGGAGAGTATGATCAGATTGTCTGAAGCCCACGCTAAAATGAGATTATCCCAAACCGTTGAATTAATTGACGTCAAAGAAGCTGTCAGATTAATCAAGTCTGCCATCAAAGATTATGCCACCGATCCTATCACTGGTAGAATTGATATGGATATGATTCAAACTGGTACAACCTCAGCTCAAAGAAGATTACAAGAAGATTTGGGTAATGAGTTAATGAGTATAATAGAACAAAACAACAATTTGATTAGATTTAACGAGTTGGCTGTCAAAGTGAACGAAAAAGCTTCCATGAGAGTTGAGAATCATGAAATAATAGAGGCCATAAAACGGTTACAACAAGAAGGTAAGGTGATAGAAAGTGGTGATAGTCATAGAAAGACTATTAGAAAGGTAATGTTACCTTAGTGTAGATTATGTTATGTATTGTATTTACAAATAAAGCAAGTTATATGAACTTATCTGACTCTTTCTTTGGTTCCTCTACCATTTGGAATAATTCATTCAATTTTTCATCTATATCTATATCCAAACTGGATTCAAGATTATTGAGTAATTTCATTTCTCTTTGAATATCAACACTTTCTCCCTTCTTTATTCTGGTGATTATATCTCTCAATATATTGGTTTTAACTTTATGATTCTCTAATAACGTTTCTTGATTCTTTCTTCTCGATATGGTTTCAGTTACAGCTGATCCAAAAAGTATAGTGAGAAACAAAGACTTGGCAGTGGGCGTTTTCAATAAGTCCCTAAAAGTTGGCCGTTTGGGTATGTTAGGAATGGAACTGGCAGTGCTTTGGTTCCGTATCACCACAAAAGACCTTTTGAACATTGCTTGAAAAATATTTAGATATTCGGATCGCGACTTATTTTTCTTTTAAACTTTAAGCTAATGACCATCAATGATCGAAAACTTCCCAAGATAACGAGCATATTCTTAGTGGTATTGTTGTCAATTTCAATCTTGAACTTTGGTTTGAAGTACTACACCTACTTTGTTTTAATGGTATCATCTTCCAAGAAAACTGCTCATGATATCAATAATATAACTGAAGAAACCGGAGAAATACCCCATCCCCATGAATTATACGTTCCTCTATTAACATTTATTCCCACAAAGTCTCCAGTTATGACAAGACCATGGGTATTGTTAACTAGTGGATTCATAGAAGAAAATTTTATTGGGTTAACTATTAGCTTTGTTACTATATTTTACCTTGGAACTTATTTAGAGACAATGTGGGGAGCCAGAGAATTCGGTAGATTTGTCATGGCCAACATTCTAATTGGTAATTTTACTGTATATATGTACTTTGTTATTGTTACCAGGTTATGGACATTAAAGGAAGTTCCACCGGTGGTACTATCACCCATTGCTGTTATTATGGGGTTATTTATAGCCTTAAAACAAAGGATCCTGAGTCATTATTTTTTATTTTTCAAGGGTAATTTAAGAATCCAAGTCAATTACCTCCCATTCCTTTTACTAAGCACAACTTTCATATTACAATTGTTAAGTGAAGAATTCCGCATAACGTTTGATTTAGCAGTTATAGGATTTATAATAAGTTGGGTGTACTTGAGATTTTTCAAAGAAGGCACCAATGAACGACAATCTTATCTTCTACCATTTGCGCTTAATAGAAGAAGATCCAACAAGGGGAAATTTAAAGTAAAAAAGGTTAATGAAGTGACAACCCCTGAAATACCCTTTGATTCACATTCTGCAAAAGGTGACAGAAGTGAACAATTTGCATTATATACTTTTTTCCCTTATCCTTTGTCCCCAATTGCTAAGTTTCTATTCAATGGAGTTTTCAACGTTTTTGTCAAGTATCATTTAGTTGATGCTGAATCTTTCCATGATAACGAAGCAATAGAAGATAACACAGAGGCCACAAATAAACTTCTGTCCCAATTATTTGGATTATCATCATCAAATGAAACTGAGGATATTCCTGCTTTAGATGGCTCAAAATTCAAAGCAGTTTGGCTGTGGCTTACTGGAATTAAGTCAAACAGAGGTATTAAAACAAGTATGGACAAAAGAAGAAAACAAGCGTTAAAAGAGATGGACTAATTTGGTCTATAATTATAAACTTACCAAATAAAGTCTATCATAGATATTCACATATAGAAGTATATATCCCCACATAGAAATTCAATAGCATACATTTTAGAGATTTTCACGTGACTAAATTGAGTTCACCGCGAAAAATGTCATTTGTTTTCCAGACTATTTCTTATCTACAAACATAATGGGAGTTTTGGTATCATTACCCATAGCGGCATCATCGTCGCTTGCTTCATGTTTTGGAGCAGCAGCATGTTCTGCGTTTTGTTCTTCCATAGGGGGGACTTATCAGTCATCGATAATGACCAGAATAACATATGCATTTTTCCTCCTTTTTAATTCCTTATTATCCTGGATTGCATTATCACCTTTCATAGTTCATAAGCTAGAAAAAGCCACCTTTGGGTTCATAAATAATAAATGTGGCCCTGATGGGAGTGAATGTATCAGTTTTGTTTCTGTTTACAGACTTAACTTAGCCTTGGGAGTACTCCATTTAATATTAGCCGGATTATTGATAAATGTCAAGGCTACCACTAACCCTAGGGCAGTAATTCAAAATGGATGGTGGAAAATGAAAATATTCCTTTATACTGCTTTTGTGGCCATTAACTTCCTTTTAATCCCAGATAATTTTTTTGTATTTTATGGAAATCGTATAGCGATTATTTTCTCCACAATTTTCATAGGAATTGGATTGGTTTTATTAGTGGACTTTGCTCATGCCTGGGCGGAAACATGTTTAGAAAAAATCGAATTGGAAGAACTAACTGGTGAAGGAGAATATAATGCTGGATTTTGGAAGAAATTATTAATTGGTGGTACTTTGGTTATGTATATTGGCAGTATTGTATTAACTATTGTCATGTATGTGTTTTTTGCTGGGAAAGGATGTTCTATGAACAAAACAGCCATAACATTGAATATGTTTTTTGCTTTGATTATTTCAGGGTTGTCTATCAATCAAACTATTCAAGAATCAAATCCCCATGCTGGTTTAGCTCAATCTTCCATGGTTGTATTTTATTGTAGTTATTTGGTAATGAGTGCTGTTGCATCAGAACCAGATGACAAATTCTGTAATCCTTTAGTTAGATCAGGAGCTACAAGGACTGCTAGTGTTGTGTTGGGAGCGTTCTTTACTTTTATTGCCGTTGCATATACTACTACTAGAGCCGCTGCTAATTCGGCATTTTTTGATGAAGATTCCAGCACTACTGAATTAAATACTTCCACCAATGGGTTCATTAGCGCTCAACCTACAGGAAGAAATGAAATGAGATATCAAGCTATCAAACAAGCAGTTGATGAAGGGCTGTTGCCTGAAAGTGCTTTAACCCAATTGGACTTATACGATGAAGAAGGTGGCGATGCTATGGATGAAGAAAGAAACAGTGTCAAATATAACTATGCCTTGTTTCATATCATTTTCTTTTTAGCCACCCAATACGTTGCTACATTGTTAACTATCAACGTTAAACAAGATGAAGTGGGAGACTTTGTCCCTGTGGGAAGAACATACTTTTCCAGTTGGGTCAAGATTGTTAGTTCTTGGGTATGTTTTGTGCTTTATGGATGGAGTTTGGCTGCACCTGTCGTTTGGCCTGACAGATTTGGTGTTCTGTTATAATATTTATGAATGCTGTAATATTTATGAAAGTCAATAATGAGAGAAATAGCTATGAGTAATTAATAAGAATACACAATAAAAGCAATTAATAAGGTTAGCTCTATGATTTTTTGCAGCTTAATTATATAGATAAATAATCATACGCGACTTCCGAATTTGGAATTGGATCTGATAAATTTCATTGGTTGATTCCTTGCGAAATTGAAAAAAGGTTTTTCTCAATATACTGAAAAGTTTTCATAGAGATAATGTCAGCTATTGTCAATAAAGCCAGTGGATTTGTTAATTCTACCATTGCTAAATCAACCCAATTAGCAAACACTGCTGTTTACTGGGGAAAAGTTGGAGCAGAAGTTGGAAAAATTGTTTATCAAAAGGAAGGTTTAGCACCACCATCAGTTGCACAATTCCAACAAGTATATCAAAATGCATTCAAATTTATTCAAACTCCACAATTACAAAAGGAATTTTTAACCAAAGCCGCTTCTTTCAGACCTGGTAAAGAATCTGCTGTTAAGGCTGGGGTTTATGGTACCCAATTGTTAGCATTCTTCTCAGTAGGTGAAATTATTGGTAGAAGAAGTGTTTTCGGTTACCCAGTAAGTTCTGGTGAACATCATTGATTTGATTGTAAAATATATAGAACAGAGATTCGGAATCATCATAAAATATAAGTATTTATAATATGTACTAAGATTGGTTTTCTTCTTCCTTTCTTCTTTTAGATGCTTCTATCATTTCTTCTCTTTGACGTCTCTTTTGTTTGACAACTTTTGGTACCGTACTAATTTTCTTTCTCTTTATTTCATGGTGTTTGATATTCTTCTTTTCATTCTTAGATAACTTATCAATATTCTCCATCCATTCGGAATATTCACAGCCTGATTGTTTCATAACGTTAATAATAGGCTTAACAGCACGGTTATCTTCTTTGGTGAAAAATGTAATAGCTTTACCCTTTTTACCTCCTCTACCTGTTCTACCAATTCTATGAACATAAGCTTGTGCTGTCTGAGGTACGTCATAGTTAATAACCAAATTAACACCTTTGAAATCAACCCCTCTTGCTATCACATCGGTGGTAATTAACACCCAAATATCTCCATTTTTGAATCTCTTGATTACTTCGTCACGTTGTTTAGGGGTTCTTTCTGCGTGAATAACATCAACATTTAATCTATCATACAATAATTCATGGAACAAGGCTTTGGCTCTGGTAATAGATTGTAAAAAGATGATGATGGAAGGCTTGAATTCTCCATCTTGAATTAATTGTCTGATTGCTAACAACTTACCTTCTTCATTTCCGGTGAAGATCAATTTTTGGTCAATAGTATTACTAGCAGCTTCTTTGTGACCTATAATAACTCTGATGGGATTTATCATAATGGTATGAGCGATTTCTTCCACTCCCGATGGTATAGTGGCAGAAAACATGGCTTTCTGTAAATTTGAATTATTGGCTAAACTGGATAAAATATCATCGGTCTGACCAAGGAATCCTTGATCAAACAATTTATCAGCTTCATCAATGATCAAGTGTTGAACTTTGGATAAGTTGATACATTCTTTCTTAATCAAATCAATTAACCTTAAAGGTGTGGACACGATTATATCGTACTTGTCAGAGTTGACAATTTTTTCAGCCATCTTGGCTGCTAATTGTTTGGATAAAATTCCAATTCTTAAAGGACTTCCTTTGCTTAAGATCATTAATTGCTCAACAATTTGAGATGCTAATTCATTAGTTGGTGATAAAATCAACGCTTTAATTCCACTTTTCTTGCTTGGTTCCGAAACCAATTTTTGAAGTAATGGAATAACATACCCCAAAGTCTTACCAGACCCAGTGGGGGCACAAGCTATCAAGTCATTCCCATTCAAAAGCATGGGAATTGCTTCAGATTGAATTGGAGTAGGATCTATAAACTCTGAATCCACCAAATTTTTCAACAACCGGGGGTTGATTTGGAATCTAGAGATCATGTCTTCAAATGATCCTATGGGGAAAGGAATATCATTGCCACTAACATTACATTTATTGAGTTTACGAAATTTTGAACAATCTTCTTCAGTGGATATTTTAGGAGGAGGAACGTCATCTTCTTCGTCTTTTTCATTTTCTTTCACCACAAGTTTATCCTTTTTGGTATGTCTTTTAGTCTTAAAGAAATCAGTTTCTCTTTCTATTTCATTTTGAATTTGAGCTTCTTTCTTGGTTTCATTAGCTTGCTGCTGAGCCGTTGGTAAAGCATAATCACTACTATACTTCTTTGTTTTCTTCACAGCAGCTCCTCTAGATAATATTCGAAAGATATCCATGGTTGAAATGAATTTGTTCTAACTTCAATTTTAGAGATGAGATTAAAATGCGGGTTATGTGCAGTCTGCGACAACCATGAAAAATTTTTAAAAACCGAATGAAAAGGTGAGCATAGTTCAGACCTGAAGGAATATTAGTTGAATATAAATAGTCATTGCATACACTGATACGCCATCAAGTCGAGAATATGACGGTGAATGTTTTGTCAAAAATAGGTAAGGGTTACTTTCCTAATATCAATAAAATAACTAGCATCCGGAATATATATTTACACAGGGGAACTAGAATAAGTGGATTAAAGAGAGATCCTCAAGAAGTATTCACAAGTAGTGAAGGATATAAATATGATAACATCAACGAAAACATCCAGCATATAAAAAGCTTTCTTGATGACAAATATAGCATAAGCGATACTTTAGCTTTACAAGTTATAACCCATAAATCATTTGCTAATGGGATTAAACCATATAATGAAAAATTAAGTGCTATGGGATCTAAGATTTTAAATTTGTATTTTGCCAAGTTAGTGGTTGGAAGTGGGACTAATAATGAATTAGCTATTAACGACCAAAACTTGGATATTTTAGGTCAACCAATATCAAGAGAATTAACCGGAAGATTAGCATTGGGAATTTTTGCCAAAACCAGTAAACTAAATTCAATAATGTTTTGGAATTCTTATAACCAAGGATTATCCTTTGAAAATAGTGGTGAGTTAAAAGTTAGTGCTCAGATGATATATGCATTAGTGGGAGCTATTAATTTCACATACGGTAAGAAAGTAGCTGAAGATTTTATACAAGAAAAGATATATCCATCGGTTGAAGAAATAGCCAGAAAAATAGTTGAATCAGACCAAGCACCAAACGAGAGCCAATCACCAAGTGAGAGTAGTTAGATGAATAGTATCATGTACATAGAATAGATACAAGGGAGTGTAGAGTAGTAAGGGCCAGCGACATGTATGCAAAATGAACCATAAAAGGTATTAAGACTATGCAAAAGGGTATCAAGAGTACACATAAGAATGCCTATCATGTTAACACTACAGGGTGCGTGTTTCTTGGTGTTTGAAGAAAGTTTCACGCTCTCACTGCGTACGGTTCAGCCTTTCAAGTAACCCATCGTGGACCATGCCCATCCTCTGGCTACCGCCCTCTACCCATTGTATTCTAAAACATCGATAATACTCTCATGCATACCTACGACTAAAACAATCATTCCGGCGCCTTCGACAATCCTTAACAATCCATAGAATAATTTCATGTTTATAAACAGAAAGGGGTGTGGCTAGACCGCGTTTGTGGATTGTTCAAAATTTTTCCCTAATAAACAAACTCGATATTCTTTTTTGAATTTGTAAAACCTTAACCCGTTGAATTGAATTTCTTGTTTTAATAGCCCGCTATGAGCGAAAAGGATTTGGTTCATCACTATCGGGTCCTCAAACAGTTCTTGGACATATCCGATGATAATACCAGAAGCAAATCAAATTCAACCAGAGCCGCTAGAGCTAGAGAAAAGCTATTGAAATTATCAGAAGCCCAATTTAGAGAATTAAGTACTGATGTCTATGATGAACTTAGAAGACGTATTGATGAATCTAGAGGCGAACCAGATTATTTATTACCTAAGTCTTCCTTCCACCCTAAAAGAAATCAAGCTAGACAGAAATTATCAACTTTACCTCAAACCAGATTTAAAGATCTAGTGTCAGATATTTCCTATGAAATTGAAAGAAGAAAGTTACATATAGCCCCTGAGTCCCCAGCTAGTGAAAAGAGCGTGCAGTCCAATAGACAGGTTGATGAGATTGAACCTGAAAATGAAGAGGTTATTGATCCCAATACATCTAAAGCTTCCAATGGATCTGAACTCCCCAATCAAACTATTGGGATTTCCAGTAAAACCGTGGTTCCCACAAAGGCAAATCTTACTTGGTCCAGTGGAGAAGAAGATGAAGATGAAGACGAACAACCCCTTTCCGCTACTAAAGATTTGAATGGTAATGGCGATGTGGTTGATAATACCGTGGAAGAATTAAGAAATCAATTAAAGGCTCAACGTGATGAATATGACCAATTGAAACTTGATTTGGATAAACTTCAGCAAGAGCATGATGAAAGCTTAGATAAAAATTTCGCGTTGTCTAAACTGGTTGATACTTTAAGCAAAGAAAAAGAAGATTGGCAAGTTGCAAAAAACAATCTTGAAAAAACTATTGACAAATTACTGGATAAAACTGATTATGATGATCTTTTAAGAGAGTTTGAACAGGTGAAATCTAGTAATGCTGCCTTAAGATTAGAAAACCAATCCATGAAGAATTCAGCTAATGCTAGAGATCATAGCAGATCAAGTAGTGGGAATGTATTATCAAGAGACTTGTCTGGACTTGCCGCTGCTGGTGCCATTGGTGCTGGTGTTGGTGCTGTCGGTACTGCTGCTGCCAGCCTGACAGGTGATGATGTATCTGCTTCTAAGAATAACAATCAATTAAGTTTACTTTTGGAAAAATTAACTGCATTAGATTCTCAGCCATCCCCAAGCACTAAAAAACCATCTTTTGTGCATTTAAGAAATGATGTTTTAAACTGGCAACAAAAATACGAAGACTTAAGATCAAATAAGTTAAAGAGTGATTTCAACAAAAATTTGTTAACTCAAAGTCAAATCAAATCATTGACATCTGCCAATGGAATGATCTCATTAAAGTCAATTACTGATTTCCAAGCATCTGTTGAAACCTTTTTCACTTATATTGATGGTAAAGATTATAATGCCGATATATTATTTGAAAAAATCTCCAAATTATCCTTACTTGCAAATGATTTGGCTAACCAAGGAGAAGCTGATCATTTAGCCGGTAATGAACAATCAGTTGCTATTCGAGAATCAGCAAGTCATGCATTAACTGCCACCAGATACTTTTCTTCTTATTCAAGTATTTTACCAAAAGTAATTGTTGGTCGTTCCATAAATGAATTGGCATTTTCCGTTTGTGATTTGGTTGGTCATTGTAAAATCACGTCTGATGATTCTAAAATAAAAGAGCCAACGCCAACTGGTATAAGTGCCAATGATACTTCATCTTCAATGAATGTAAGACCATTGAGAATGGCCAATAAACTTAAAAATTCCCCTCAACCTTCAGTTGAAAGTTTCCAAACATCTAGAGATCTTTCAGGTAGTCATACTAACAAGCAGACTACCCCAACAAAAGGATCAAATATCTTGGATAGAGTTAGGCAGTTTGAAAGTCCACCTCCTGAAGATTCGAATAATACTAAGAATAGTTCTTTCAGCCCAATTGCTAACAACGAATCTACCAGCAATAGTTTCCTTTTGAATCGTTCTTCATTGGAGATAACTAAGTCACCTAAAGAGTCTGTTGACAAGAATACTGGTAAATTGGGTGACTATGCTGCCGCTGGTGCTGTTGGTGCTGCTACAGCTGCTACAGCTGCTGCAGTTTCCACTGTAGCTGATAGTTCTGCCACTGAGCCTCCTTCAACAGCTGAACCTTCTTCTAAGAAAGGAATATTTCAAAGTATACGAGACAGGTTAACAGCAGAAAAAGAACCAGTCACTGATGAAAGTCCTTCACTGAATGATAAGGCTGTTAATAATAGTACTGAAATTTTACAACCATCAACAGCAGAAACCACACCATCAACCGTGGAATCTGATTTTGAGGTATCACCTTCTAAACGTTCCGTGAAAGATCAAGTTATTCCTGATGATAGAGTCTCATCCACTGTTTCTGATGGTACCATACAACATGAAGAAAATAACAACCCCCCACCAATGAATATTCAAAAACGTACTGTCAAATTAAAAGCACCTGAAGATACTATAGATAAACCCAAGAAAGTTACTATTGCAGGACCAGCTGGAGATGACGATGAAGATGAAGATGGTGGTGATGATGTACCAGCTGAAGAAGACGAACAAACTCAACAGGCAAGACAAAGGCAAGAATATCGTAAGTCTATGGCAGCAGCAACTTTCAATGTTGATTTATTCGACATTGATGATCCTGATAACACATTGACCCAAGTTTTACTTTATTTGGAGCATCAAACCGTTGAAGTCATTAGTACTATTCAAGTGCTTTTATCGGCCATCAAAAAACCCAATGCTACCAGGGGAGATTTAAGAGATAAATCCAAAGCCATTACTGAGGTGATATCCCAAATGACAGAAGCCACCAATACGTCCATGAACCAAACGCGTAATGCTCAATTAAAAGAACACGGAAGTTGGGTTGTTAAGAGTTTGGAAGATTGTCATCATCGTATGAATATTTTATGTAAGCCATCCAAGGATAAAAACGATCTGGATTTTGCCGACAGATCTTTTAAACAAAGATTGGCAGGCATTTCATTCGATATTGCAAAATGTACCAAGGAGTTGGTAAAAACAGTTGAAGAAGCAAGCTTGAAAGAAGATATAGCAAATTTAGATGCTCGTTTGAGTCATGCTGATGATTTAACCTAACCTTATGGGCTTAATCTGGAGTTTCTACGTTTGATTTTTTTCCCGTCTATTCGCTATGTATATTTAGTTATCTTATATATTTTGATAAAAAACCTTGATGAAATTCTGATTCAATTGTATTGGTAGTGAATTCTTCTGGCTTTTCTATGGGTTTTTTATTTTTAAAAGTGGAAGATCTCCAACTTGGTTTTTGTTTTGGGTTGATCAAAGGGTTGGCAGCTTTGATTTTTTCAGCTTTTTCTTTCCTTATCTTTTCAAGCTCTTCAAGAAGAGCTTCAGTGTCAGATTCAGATTCCGAATCTGATCCGGTTTCATTATTCTGATCGTTGGAACTTTCATTATTGCTTTCATCAGTTACTTTAATCTCATTGTCAATATCATTGCTAAATTCTGTCGTTACAATCTCAGTTTCATAGTCATTTTTATCATTTTCTTCGTTTCTTTTATCATTTTCGTTCACTTCATTATTTAAACCAGATGCCTGTTCTGACTCTTCAGACCTTACACTCTTAGCATCTTCAGTAGATACCGGATAATATCGTACATCTTTTCTATATTTCAACTCTGTTTGTTGTGGTAATCTCCTGGAATGCGCTATAGTATCATTAATGGGTCTTTTCTTACCTCTTTTACTTTCTAGCGTAGGTCTATGGTTAGTTGTCATCTTAAAAGCCATCTAACCATCGCGATGATTGATAAGTTAGTTG
Organism: Yamadazyma takamatsuzukensis; assembly: GCA_030572035.1. Lineage (NCBI taxonomy): Eukaryota > Fungi > Ascomycota > Pichiomycetes > Serinales > Debaryomycetaceae > Yamadazyma > Yamadazyma takamatsuzukensis. The sequence goes on along the minus strand of JAJLZF010000002.1, from coordinate 621,570 downwards.
GTGGGGGCACGAGTTTTAACTAAGTCCTTAATCTCTCTTTACTGTTACAAGAGAATTTTATTTTTTAGTCTTAATACCAAAACCATTCAAGATTTTATCTTCTGTCAAATTAATTGACAACAATCTAGCTCAATTGGAAGTTTTCCTCTCTCTTCCTTTTTTCATTATTTTCATGAATTAGTAATCTTTGCATCTCGCGAATTCTACTCAATGAATGTGTTTCCAGCTTTCAACGCTAATTACAAAACCAGAAAAAGAACATTTCGAAGTTGTCAGAATTGTAGAAATAAACGTATGAAATGTGACACCAGTTCCAAAGATCACGAAAAAATTGGTTGTCTCAATTGTGTCAAACATGGTTTAAGCTGTAATTTAGTTACTCCACGGAATGAACCAGAGGACAATACTCACAAAAAAGCCAAAACTAATGATGCAAATTCAGGGAAAAACCAAAGTGGACAGCAAGAATTAAACAATGAAATTCGAATAAATAACAATTCCAATCTTCTTGAGAGTAATGACTCTAATGAGTCACTCCCCAAACCACCAGATCAAGATGTTTTGCCATCTCCAGATACGCCCATGGATTTACCAGATCCCCACGTAGTACATTCTCCAAATCTAATGCCCGAAGCGTTTGAACCAATATCAGCCAATTGGGACCCACCCACCCAAATGACCGCTGAAAATAAACTAGACCGATTCAATGAGGACCACGTACCACCTCGATATAAAACTGAACTGAAAGTTGACGCCCATTTTCTAAAGGAACGATTCAATTTCAACTTATCAAACGATGAACTGAAGTCAGGGTTTCGAAACCTTTTCGAAGGTCAAGTTGATAAACCAAGTGACTCGAGAAAATCTTATTGTATTGATTCCGCCACTTTTGACTACTTATCTTATTTACACGTTTTCACAATCGAAAGCCCCGATTTTCCCTTCTCCAAGGATGAAGTGGGAGAGCTACTCGTTATGTTCTTTACCAAAATAAATTCATTAATCCCCATAATTGAAGAGGAAATTTTCTGGAAGGATTTCAAGCGAAACAATGCCCAAAATTTAATGACATACGCCATGGTGTTGGCGGTGGCCAGAGATCCGTCATCTCGAAATATGTTAGAGAAAACTTTCAGAAGGGCCAGAAAGTTGGACTTCAAAGATGAACTAACGACAGAGTTATTTGAAGAAGACCTTGAGTACTTATGTAAAGGGATATTGAAGAAAGTCAAACACTTGTTAATGGTACTTGATGATTTAGGAGACTTTGATGTTTTCACAAGAACAGTGACGTATTTTTTATTGACGATATCTATGGAAATGGATGGAATAAAAACAGATTTGTGTTCTAATTATATCAATAATGTTGTAAGTCTGGCAATTTCTTTGGGATATAACGACATTAACCTATCAGGGAGAGAACCATATAATAATGGTATTTATCGGGATAAATTGCAAGCCTATAAGCAACGGTTCTGGCGAATTATATACATTTGGGATATACAGGCCCGGGTTCTAAATTTTAGATTTAACGATATGAAAGATATCAAAATTCCACAACTACCCATAGAGAATAAGGCTTTGAATAATATAACGGGAAGTATAATGGAAATGCATACTTTACTTAAATGTCAATTTGTACCCACGGATAATGAAGCCTTGAAAGCAACAGTTAAAGAATTTCAAATAAAAGAGTTTGAGTTATGTCTAAGAGAAAATAATAATGTCAAATTCTATGAAACTCCCGAGGGAAACACAAGGCTAGTTGATTTTACCTCTCCCTTTAGTAAGTACAAGGAAAATTTAAATCATTTGTTGGATCGCTTGACCAATAATGGCCTTATTTTATACTTACAACAAAAGATGCACCGTCCTAAGGCACCCGACGTTGTTTCTATGCAAGCAGTTGAAAATATTCATTTCTATTTACGGTCTTTAGGCAAAAATTGGGTAATTAGACTTCCAATCATACCTTGGGCTTTGACTTTGGGCATGCGAGTCGTAATGACAGCATATTCTTCCGATATCCATGATGAAGTCAACCACAGCCAATTTTTGGATTTCTTAAATCTATTGGAAATCTATAAAAGTTGGAAAATAACCAATGATATTTATAATATGGGGTTGGAGCTTAAACATAAGGTAGATGCCGGTCTTCCCGTGAAAAGGATAGAGTTTGAAGAAGTTGTAATTTAATCCAGTTCAATTTCATCTTCCCAATCATCATTATCATCGATTTTTTCTGGTAACAATTCACTCATAATAGGACCTCCCAATTCTTTTAATAATTGGTTCATTTGTTGCACTATTTGCTCATCAAGTTCTTCTTGAGTGTTCATTACTTTGAATCCATTGGTCAATGCCAACTTACAATCATTAATGATTTCTGGATCCAAATTTTCAATGGGAATATTGACTTCTCTATAATCTTCATCACCAAGGTTATTGGTTTGAGAAAACTGTAATTTAGCTTTGAATAAATGGGATAACGCTTCATAATAAAATAGTTCAATTATGTTATCATTGATTTCTTGAATGTTGGAACATATTTCTATACTCAAATCATAAAGTTGTAATTCTATAGCAAACTTAGTTAACGTCAATAATGGTTGAACTATTTCCAAGATCTCCATGGTAATTTCAGTGGCAGATTCTTTTCTAGTTCTGAATAATTCCCATGATTTCTCTATTGATTCTTGGGCTTGATCGTTTTTTTGTTGACTAATCCTAATGGATGCTAAAATGGAATAAGTTTCGGGATTTTTGTCGTCTAAAGATAAAGAATAGTTGATAAGATCATTACATTGACTTTCAGCTTCTGGCTCCATACATAAATCGGTCATCCATATCTCTATTTTAGCAAATAATCCTTCATTGATCTTTTTAATGGCTTTGGCAGGGTTATTATTCTCTTGTAAATCTTGACTTAAACGATTCAATCCAACGTCCAAATAATTTAACCCATCAACCCCACCGATTATCTGTCCTAAATAAAGAAACTTTTCACTTCCCTTGGAAGCATCAGGATCCATTTCACAACATCTCATTAATATTTCATAAGCATCTTCCAAATTATTAGTCTCTAGTAAAGTTTCTCCATAAATCTGTAAAAACTCCACATTATCCTTGTTGTTAAGCAATTGAGCATTTAGAAGTTCTAATGCTTCTTCAGGTTGGTTGTTATCGAGAAACTGTTTGGCCTCTTCGATAGACATTTTGTTGAATAAAAAGATTGCGCGATGAGATGGATTTTCCACCTAATGATAACGTGGGGATCAATGCCATGGCCGATGTTAGCGAAGTAGACGAAAAGTATTTAGATAACAGTAACAGCCAGTTATCTCAAAATCCAGACTTTATCAATGAGGTAAACATTCTTCATTTAATTTATCATAGAAATGTGAACCAACATCGACTACTGCACTGGTGGAGATATTTTAGACTTCTTCTTTCCCATTTGAAAAAAATAGTTCTGGAAAAAGAAACGGCAGAGGTTATTATACGAAAGAAGATCATTGAAAAGTGTTACTATGAATTCAATGGGATTATCAAGTTGGGTCAGTTTATGAGTTTAGGGATGGTGCTCCTTGCCAGTTTGAGTAAAGTGCACAGTATAGTCACAAGATACCATCGACCAAAAAGTGAAAAAAAAGTTGTGGAGACAGTGACAACTGAAGATATGGGGGAAGTGGTAGAATTAAATCAAGAACCTGTAAATGAAGTGAAGGACGTGGAAGTATCAAACGGTGTGGACAAAAGTATCAAAAACGATCTTAAAAAAGATCCCATAAGAGGAAAACCAAAATTACCGGGTAAAATTTCAAAATCCAAAAAGGTGAAGAAAGAGAAACGAAAGAAGTCTGACATTGACCGAATATTTGGTTAAGGGTATTTCAAGGTCAACAAAAGTATTTAAAGTTATCTTCCTCGGGTTAACTTTTTCGGGTAGCTTCCTCAGTTAACCTTTAACCTTAAGGTACCCTTCTGGCAAGCTAACGCCTTGGTTACGAATAATGCAGCCACCATACGGCAAAGTTAAATCCGACTACTCACACTTTTAATTCATATTTTACTCATTAATATACATAAAACAAACTATCTAATACTGCACATATTGGGGTTGTAAATAATATTGATCTAAATGTAAATCATCCATATTATTCATACCATTCATACCGTTCATACCGTTCATTTGACCTGCATTCATATTCATTTGACCATGAGATTGAAATTGTTGATTCATCATTTGTTGACTCATTTGCTGCATTTGTTGCATTTGAGGTTGGTTCATCATTGGCATTTGATATCTGACACCATCAGGGGAATGATTTGGGGTGGGACCAGAAGGAGATGTGAATTGATTTAATTGATCAACATCCAAACAAAATTCATCATCATAATCTAAAAACTTTATAAAATAAGGGTCATTAACGTCATTAACATAATATTCTTGCTTAACAGCTGGTACGGATTGCATTTGAACGGGTACTTGGACTTGTGAATGCATTGGTTGTTGGTGGTTGTGTTGGGGTTGTTGTTGGTGATGCTGTTGTTGTGGTTGTGGTTGTGGTTGTGGTTGATGCTGTTGTTGCATGGGTTGTCTTTGCATTTCTTGCATAGCATGCATTTGCATTTGCGGTTGAGAATAACTTTCTCTTACAGTTTCTGGGGAACTATTTATGTCACTGGAAGAATGGTTACCAGTTGAGTATGTGTTCTCAGGGGATGAGTTGTTCATATTATAATCATTAACATTGATATTATAATCTTCAACATCAATTCCCTTCTTTTTCATTTCTTTCTTTAATCTATTTTTGATTCTAGATTTTCCTTTGAATCCAGTAGGTAAGAATTTACATTCACCACCTTCAATGTGGATTTCACTCCAAATTTCACTATTGGGGAAAAATTCACCACACATTGAACAGTTACCACAAGATTTAGCTCTTTCTTTGGTTTTGGTACCTTTTGGATATTTGAAATGTCTGGATTTTAAATGAGTCTTATAGGTATCTCTTCTTGAAAAACCACCACTTGGATGACATTTATGAGTGATATTGTTTTCATCAATATAAACCAGGAATTTGTGGAAAGGACATGAATAAGCCTTTTTGATGGAATGCTTCTTTAAATGCCTAGTTAAATAACCTCTTAATTTGAAAGTGGCTTCGCAATGAGGACATTGATGACTTTTACTATCACCATTTGCTGGTGATGAACTGTTGGAAGAAGGAGGAGAAGGAGTGTTTAATGATTTAGGAGTAATATCATTAGTATTATGCATCATACCATGGTGACTTTCAAAAGGCATAGATGAAAGAATGGATTCATTATTGGAGGAACTATTGGAAATAGTGGGAGATATTTCTTGCTCTTGGTAACCAAAATTTTGACCGTTAAATTCACTGTTGATACTTACATTATCCAAATCTTCCGTGAAAGTCCATTCGATTTCTCCTTGTTCATTCTTAAACGGTAAAAACTTGGTGGAGATACCGGTGGAACAAGGTTGAACGGTAGATTTTGAGGATGATTTTAAGGAAATATCGTTATTTATAGTAGGAAATAAATCATGTTTAACTATGGGGGAACAACTGGATGACTTAGATACTTGTTTGTCAAGAGTTTCTACTTCAGATTCTGATTTAATTTGAACTTTTGATGCTTGTTGTTTTTTCACATGGTTTTCTTTACCAGTTACATCTTCAATGGGGTAAATTACCCAGGACAATATCCGTAAGAATATTTGAACCAAGGGATGATTAATTATCAACAATAATAATTTGTTCATCCTGATTTTTTATTGTTTGATTCCAACACCTTAACCTGCTTATTAACAAAAAAATTGCTAAAATTTTTTCCCTCAGGGATTGTAAGCTTTTTCAACGATGTAGCACATGTGCGAAAACCAAAACAATTCGATCACCACGTCGTGGTGCTACCGCAATTGCTTTTTTCCCAATTTACCAATTAGGAAGAAATTATTACAGGCTTATTGTCGTCAGTAGACGATGAAATAGTCAAGAAAGTGATAGGGTCGACTAAATACACGAGCTAGAGGTCCGAGACCCTACCAGGGGAACCGACTTGTTCTTTATATCCCATAATAGTAGAAAGTTTAATCAGAAGTAATGATAATTGGAATAGGCTTGCGTTATCAAAAAGGTTGCTTTTAAAGTTAATGCATAGTTTTTGATGTGGGTTGATTTTGGATCCCCGATGTGGTAAAATAGGAAAAAATATTATCGACATTTAAAATGTAACCACCCCTCCACATAGTGGTGTAGAACAATGCTGGTGGCATTTTCACTGTGGATTTGCACCGAGTCCTTGGTACCAATCTCTCATTCCTGCCTATTGTGATAACTGCGAGATCTCAAAATCGCCGTACAAAACTTTGGCGCATGCATTATCTAAGATAGGAGTCAGGCAGGAGGTGGGATAAAGTATAGAGTATGGGTAAATAAGTCCGTATGGGTGTATAGAGTATGTTTACAAGGTGTACAAAGTGTATTTAGAGTTTTTCATTGGTTTATTAGTGAAAGTCGACTTGCAACGTTACAAGCGTGCACCTACCAAGACCATTTAGTTGCAAACCAAAGGGCCCAGATTTCGATGCAGCCTTGATTCTTACAAATCTACACATAACTCTACAAAACTTTTCCTTCCATTTATAATACATTTATACTACATCACATATACTACATACCAAACAAGTCCCTAAAACTAGGATCTTGGGTAAAGAACTCCAATATATCTCGCGTAAACATTTCATCATTAATGACATCCAAAAAGTTGTTATCAACTTCATTTAAAATATCACTAGATGAATCCATGGAATCAGAGACTATATTATCATTGTAACTATCGGGAGTTGTAGATAGTGGCCTTCTAGGCTCAACTTTTAATTCATTAGATTCATCTGCTTTTTTATCTTCTCCATCGTACAATTCTTGTTCTTCCGCATTGAGATAATCACCGGTTAAAACTTCTTCCGAGTAATATGTCGGCGATGATATACTTACAACTGGAGGAACCACGGAATCATTGTTTATCAACGAATCTATTTTTAACTTTTCGGGCTTAATATCAAAAGATTTAGATTCCAATTCAGTTTGTACTGGTCTTTTCCTATCAACTTTATTAATAAATGCATCCATGTTCTTTAACACTTCATTTATAAACCACCATTTTTTGAAATAGTTTTTCAATATCCAGATGTAACTTTCAAAAAGTTGGTTAACTATTTTTATTTTTCCCGGATTAATATCAGGTCTATCCTTGATTCTATTCAATTTGATCAAATAACTAATTTTGACTTTATACTTCATACTGACAGAAAAAAACAATGACATCAAACTTGCCACTAGGGGAATTTGGACGATGATTTTATCCTGGGAAATTCGGGATATTTTATGAAACATTTTGATGATATTCCCACAACTTTTCAATGCTATATCACTAATCTCATAGTATTTACCAGTGGATCGAGAATTGATACTACTGATAATGAGAATGATTATATGGTTAAGAAGCTTTTTTAATTGGTGTCGTAAAACCATATTGTATTCTTCTTGAGATAAATGCTCATATTGTCTCTCTAATAATTCATCCATTTTGGGTGATTCTTGAACAAGTTCTTTATTAACAAAAATCTCATACTCTTTTATCAAGGGGATATTACTTTTAGGCTGGTAAACCAATAGCACAACATCCTCCACTCGAAGAGCAACATCCACCAAACTATCAAATGATTCATCGCCAGTCTTACCAAGATCAAAATCAGCTCGCTTAATGAAAAAAGCTTTGGAGTTGATAACCCCATTAAATTTATCAAACATAAAAAGGGTCCACCATAGTTTCTGTAAATACTTTGATCTGGCAACATGACCTTCACTTATAAGTTTGTCATGAACATAAGCCATGTGAATAGATATAGCAAACGCATAGTTGAGGGAGCTAAGTAAATCCTGACTACTCTGTTCGTTACCTGACTTGTTCAATTTGAAACTTAAACTTAATAAGGCATATACAACACATAGCATGGTTTTGTCATTATCACCAAGTTCAGGTAAAATCAATAAAAGTTGACGAATTTTCAACTCAAGTTTATAGATGAACTTGTTGAATTGCGAGACATGGCTATCTTCTGAAAATATTGTTGACAATATCGGCTCACAAACCTTGTCCCTGGATATGGCTAGGATCATGGACAAAATAATCACGGTACTGAAAGTCTTCTTCTCGTATTTCTCCCAAAACGTAACTTCATCAATGAGCGGGAATATGGAGTTGAGTTTTTTGAAGTAAATTTTCAACAACGCCAATTCCTGTTCTTCCAGAATAATAAACTCAGGATCCGATAGCGTAAACCCATGGATTTTTAAAAGGTAATCATAAGTTTCGTGAGATTGTAATGCGTGTTTCCTTTGAATTTTTGGAGGCTTGTTCAGGGCCAAAAATATCTTATCACCTCGGTGGTCCCTATATGTGGGGATATTTGCTGGTGTATACTTGCTTGTAGTGACACTTATATTAAAGCCAAATTTCTCTTTCAAGTATTGAGCGTCTATTTCTACTTTTGGTCGTTTATGAGGTTTCGATAAAAGAGGCGTCTGACTGGCAGATTCTCTCTTGATCTGTGGAGTCTCATTGGAAATGGATTGAGGAGACGGGATGGTTTTATTATATAGATGACCATATTTTGCAGGAGGGAGTTTAGTCACTGGCAGCGGGATCATGTGTGGTTGCATTTGAACGTTGGGCCTATGTTGGTTGACTTGATTTAAAGGACTTAGTTGATGTTGAACCGAGGGTTGGTTTATTGGATGTGGAGTATTTTGTTGCGGGACCTGCATCATTTGAGGTATGGCCATATACTGAGGAGTTTGCACCATTGGAGATGGTACGTATTGAACGTTGGGATGGACCATATGTACGGGATAGGGGCCCATATTGGAAGGACTATGAAAGTCCGAAGTTGGGGACTGGTGGATACTGGGACTAACATGAGGCATCTGGGCCGTATTAGTCAGCACCTGGGGGTGATAAGCTTGAAGATTGGGCAGAATATCTTCCCCGGATTCCAGAGGCTTCGTTTTGGTTATCAAATCACAGATCACTCCATTTTCTCGACAGTTATCGCACCCGGTTGTATCGTAATCAGTAGATTTGATTACACACTTTATTCGTTTTGAACGACATTTTCGACAGCATTTATACGTTCGTTTCCTATTGCTGTAGCTCTCGTTAAACGCTGGAAACACAAACATAGCGGGCTCAAACAAATGGAATACCTACAAGCCCCTAAAACTGTAAATCTTTTGTTTCAGGTACTTCAATTGCAGCTGTTGATGATTGAACAATAAGCTCTCATTTAATGGGTCGTGTGGATTACTGAATTTTTTTATGGGTTTTTTTTTTCTTTTTTTCGCTAAGATCGAGCGATAGTAAATTTAGAGACCGAATGGGGATTGAATTACAGAAGTTCCAGCATGATAGTATAATAGAGATCAGGGGGGAATACTGGTTTCATGAGTTCAGTGAAGAAAGTTTCCCGGGCCAATCGTTTTCTTTAAAGGTGGAAGAAATCCTCCATCATGTTAAACTGGAGTTTCAAGATATCTTAGTGTTTAAATCAAGTAACTTTGGTAATGTATTGGTGTTAAACGGGATAGTTCAATGCACTGAAAGAGATGAATTTGTTTATCAAGAATTAATAACTCATGTTCCAGTGATGAGTCATGAAAGTCCTAAAAAAGTGTTAGTGGTTGGAGGTGGAGATTGTGGAGTAGTTAGAGAATTGGTCAAACATGTAGAATTAGGAACAGTTGAACAAATTGTGTTGGTGGAAATCGATGAAACGGTAATTGAATTATCCAAAAAGTATTTACCTAACATGGCCAAGTTTCATAATCATCCCAATGTTCAAATTGTTATAGATGATGGTTTTAAGTACTTGAAAGAAAACGAAAATAAATTTGATATTATAATAACAGATCTGTCGGATCCAGAAGGCCCAGCCGAAGAGTTTTTCCAAGTGGGATATTTCAAATTGTTGCAAAATTCTTTAAACGAAAATGGAATTGTCATTATGCAAACCAGTGAGAATATTTGGTTAAATTTAGATTATGTGAAAAATTTACTATCAAAGGGGAAACAAGTTTTTAAATCAGTCGAGTATTTACAATGTTACATGCCCAGTTATACCTCAGGTCAATTGGGATTATTAATAGCTACTAATGATGGTAATAAAGATTTAACTAAACCTTTAAAGTCATTGAGTAAGGAAGAAGAAGGGAAAAGATTCAAATATTATTCCAGCAAGATTCATGAGACTGCATTTGTTTTACCCACTTGGGCCAGCAACCATTTAGAATAAGCTTGTATAGTTAATAGATGTACAGTATAAGAGGTTATCAGTTTAAGTCCGTTGACCTAAGTCCGGTTCGCAACCAATGAGAATCGTGTATGACCAAAACGTGCTTCTACCAAACCCACCGCACAAAATAAATTTTTGTTGATTCTCCCACTTCCCTTAATTTGTTTATATTAAACCTTTACACTACTTAAGAATATAACACGACTTTTGATAAAATCAATCAAGAGCTTTTTTATATTAATTTTTGGGTGTAATACGTTAATTGTTTAAACATAAAGACTCCTCCAGCTTAACTAATTCTAGCTCCAAAGGTTGGCCCCCTAATTTTTCACTTGAAAATTTATTTTTGAAAATAAACAAACCTTGGAAAAGCTACTTATCAGTGGTATCAAGATTTTGCAATTTATCCTATCGCTAGCTTATTCAAGTTAAAAAACATCTAAGTCAAATTTCAAGTAAATATGTCCGAAGATTATTCCCATAACATTGATGATCAATTGTTAAGAGCCGCTAAACAAGAAGGTATTGATCAAAAATTAGATGGTTTAGATGAAAAAATACCTCTAAATGATCCTCAACATCATATTCAACAATTGCACCAACAAGCTCAATTGCAGAACCATCATCTTAACCATCAACAAAGTTTGCACCAACAAAATTTACATCAACAAAACTTACACCAACAAAATTTGCACCAGCAAAATTTACAAAACCATCATCATCACCTAAACCACCACCAATCTGGTCAACCAACCGGTCCTGATGGGAACTATGATGATAATGAATATAACATTCAAATTCCTGAACCAATCATCAATTCTAAACTGAAAATTTATCCTGTCAGTGAAAATACTATAACTGCTGAAGGTAATTTAATTACTAGACCTTATCCAGAACAAACTTTCCACGATAGGAAAGATTTAAATGATTTTATCGCTGAATTTGCTAGAGACAATGGATTTGGAGTTGTTATTGCTCATTCCAACAAAAAAGCCATCTATTATACTTGTGAATTAGGAGGTAGATACCGTGATAAGAAAAATAAAAAGGGTGTTAATGGATCTAATAATTCAGCCTCATTTGCCAATGACAACTATTTATTAGACTCAAGCGCTAAGACCAAAAAATTAAAATGCCCATTTGCTATGACTGCTAGTTTTAGAAAACAGAATCAAACTTGGGTATTAAAGACTACTTGTAATGAACATAATCACCCTCAATTAGATCCTTTGTCCAACCACCCAATGTTAAGAAAAAGATCCACCGAATTAAACTTGTTGATTGTTGATTTGTATAAAGTAGGAACCAAACCTTCTCACATTGAAAGTAAAATTAGAGAACAGTACCCAGACATTTTGATTAAACGTGAGGATATTTATAATGAAATCAGAGGGTATAAGAGAAAATTAAAGAGAGAAAATGGATTCATCAGTAATGACTCCAGATTCAGAAAAAGAGCTAACGCTAATTCTTTCCATCAAGTTGGCTTGGATGATGATGATGACGATGATACTAACCCCAACAATTTGTATAATCGGAATCCTAATGAAGTTGATTTGGAAAGAATTCAACAAGCTGCTGCCGCTGCCGTTCAACAACACCAAAACAACCATATGGATGATCATTATCAAAATGATAACACTGCTGTTGCTGCCATTGCTGCTGTAGCCAATGCCAATAGTAATCATCATAATGATCAAATATCAATGGACAACATTGATAGTAGATTGGTGGGTGAATAGACCGATGGTTATTATATTGTATAATAGTTTTGTATTGTAATAAATGTTTTCTATATGCTGAATTTAGTATATACTTTGTCCCGTATTTCTTACCTATCATTAATGCTTCTTAATAACTCTAAACCTTGAGCTCTTTCTTCGTACAACTTTGCCAACTCTCCCACTTTTATTCCTCTTATGACTGGTTTCTTGACTGGTTGAAGATCTTGTTGGGTCTGTTGATGGGTCACTTTTACGCTGGGTTTATCGGCAAATTTGTATTTTTGAGGAGGGAATTGTACGGATATTTTTGATCTTAAAGGCCTTGGAGGGATATTTTCAACTTCATTTTTTCCTTCACTTGGAGGCTCTTGTGGTTCATTAACTACACTTTGAACATTAAATGAGTTGGAATTTCTTAATGGAACTGGAGGCTTAGTAGATGAACATAATGGTCTATATGAACTCAAGGATTTAGTAGACATATGTGAAGGTCTTGTGGGAGTTCCCAAGCTAGGAGGTATATCTACGAGCTGGGCTGAACTAGACTTTGTGGGAGACATATCCACAAGCTGGTTTTCGGCCCTCATGGGAGACGTATTCAAAGGTTGAGGTCTTTTGGGTGGTATTGGCTTAGAAGGAGTAGCAAGAGGAATATTCATCTCTGAAACATCCTCTTCACTCCCACTCTCATCGATTGTTAAATCGTAATTTATATAGGAGTCATCGGTAATTTTATCATGTAAAATATCCTCTAGGTTATATGCTTTAACAGGGAAAGTTGACCAGTTATCAATCAACTTACGAATGAAGTTATTTACGATGATTAAATTGGGTTCATTGGCTTTCAGATAAACTTGATGAGTTAATGCAAGTACAAAACATCTGGCTAAGATTTTAGAATCTAATTTTGTAGTTTCGTGAGTAATCAACTTGTGGAATAGTTGGAAAAGATTAATAGTTATAATTTTCAAATCCTCCAGTAATCTATCCAAGATTTGATTGAAGTTGGAAAAAATGGTTTCCTGTCTTATTGGTAAAGAAATCAATTCAATGGGGATTATGGTGGGCAATTCATTGATTAATTTCTTAAACGTGGTTGCGATACTATACAAATCCCAATCATTGATCCAAATTATTTGATCTCTTTTAATGCAACTGAATAGAATCTCATTATTAACTTTACTACCTGGTTTGTGGAAAAGTAATTCAACTCTATGACCAAAAGTATTGATAATATTGAAAATTTGAAATAAATGGTAATTATACGAATCATCAGATTCATCTCGATTGAAATTCAAATTCAAGAATTTTTTATGAGGATTTAATTGATAGTCGTATTTGTAAACGTTTAAGGATATTTTGAGTTTGGTAATATCCACATAATGATTTAATTCTTCAAGGTTAGAACAGTTGATAATATTAGCTTTGAAATTACTATTGATATCTAAAGTGAATTTATCTAGTAATTTGTTAATCATATTGATGTTTTTCTTGGTCACATTATAGTTGGATAAGATTGATGTTAAAGTTTTTATGAACCAGCTATCATGAACACTTAAAATTTTGTTAAGATTATAAAGATTAATATCATCCACCAAAAACCGCTTTAAAAACTTCAACCCCCAAATCCAACTAATTTTGTTCAATCCGCTGCTAAACATAATAAGTGTATAAGGATCCTGAGGTAGTTTAGTCATTAACGTGGTAATAAACTCATCGTAATTGATCAATTCTGGTGATGGTAAAAACGAGGTATCAAAAATATATATGGGGATGGAATTTTCCACCAATGACGTTCTATAAAAAATGCGTTCCATGTGGATAAATTGAGCCGGGGTAACGAATGTAAATGACTAATAAATGAGTGGACTTGTTGTAATGCTATAATATGCGTTAACTATAAATTTTGCTAGGTTAAAGATCCCCTAAAGAAATAGGTAATTAAATCTATAAACAAACAATCGCGATTGGGCCGATGTCGCAGACCTGCCAACCCACGACATTTCACCCAGAGACATTACTCGACCGCACTGAATTTGCCATCGATAGGTAAGCTATAGATTGTTTAAGCGAATATTCAATAGCGGATATTTAGCAGTAGATATTTAATAGCAGATAGTCCTTTATCATGGCACCTGTAAAAGACGAAAAAATCAATGAGGAGGAATTGAATGAAGAAGATCAACATTTAAAAGATGAATTGGAATTGTTAGTGGAAAAGTTGAATGAACCCAAGAAACCAGTTAAAGACTATGATGAATACTTGGAATCTTTGAAGAACTTTATCAAGAACTCCACCACTTCTTTGACGGCAGTTCCAAAACCATTGAAATTCTTAAGACCTCATTATTCCACTTTGACCACTTTATACGATGATTGGTCTCAAGCCAAAAACTCCAATTCTTCCAAGTTATCGGATATTTTGTCAGTGTTAGCCATGACATATTCTGATGATGGGAAAAATGAATCCTTAAAGTATCGCTTGTTATCTGATGATGACAGTATCATAGATTGGGGGCACGAATACATGAGACATTTAGCATTGGAGATTGGTAACTCGTATCAAGAACATTTGGGCAACGATGAAGAGTATATCACCAAAGTAGTAAACTTAGCTTTCAAAGTGGTGAGTTATTTTTTGAAACACAATGCCGAAGCTGATGCTGTCGATTTGTTATTAGAAATTGAACACATTGAAAAATTGACTGAATATGTGGATGATCTGACTTACCAAAGAGTTTGTCTTTATATAGTTAGTTGTGTTCCTTACTTGGCACCACCAGATGATGTTTCATTTTTAAACACGGCTTATTCCATTTATTTGTCCAATAATCAATTGACTCAAGCTTTGACATTAGCCATTAAGCTTGACGATGAAAATTTGATCAACCAAGTATTTGAACTGACTCAAGATACTTTGGTGCACAAACAGTTGGGATTGATTTTGTCTCAACACTACAATGGATTCAAATACCCGGGTGATAACGAAGAAGTTCAAGAATGTATTTCTAATGTCAAATCCACCGAGTATTTCAATTATTTAACTAAAGAATTGAATTTATTAGCTCCAAAAGTCCCTGAAGATATTTATAAATCTCATTTGGAAAATACCAAATATGGGGTTGGAAATTCTGGATCTATTGATTCGGCCAAACAGAATTTAGCTGCTGGGTTTGTCAATGCTTTCTTGAACATGGGATTTGGTAACGATAAGTTGATCCAAACTGAAGAAGATAACAAATCTTGGATTTTCAAAACCAAAGGTCCCGGTATGATTTCTACTACTGCTTCTTTAGGTTCCATTCATCAATGGAACGTTAACGACGGGTTGCAATATTTAGATAAGTATACTTACTCCCAAGAAGATGAAATTAAAGCTGGTGCTTTGTTAGGGACCGGGATTGTTTCTTCAAATGTTCATGATGATGTTGATGCTGCGTTAGCTTTGTTACAGGAATATGTTACTGACCCTAAGAAGATCTTACAATCTTCAGCTATCAATGGATTGGGGATTGCCTTTGCTGGTACTGCCAACGAAGAGGTTTTGAACTTGTTATTACCCTTAGTATCTGACTTGGATATTCCTCTTGAAATTTCCAGTTTAGCAGGATTAGCCTTGGGACATGTTTTTGTTGGTACTTGTCATGGTGATATTACTTCCACCATTTTACAAACATTGTTAGAAAGAGACTTTTCTCAATTGACCAATAAGTTCATTACTTTGATGTCTTTAGGTCTTGGGTTATTGTACATGGGTAAAACCGAACAAGTGGAAGATGTATTGGGAACTATTGATGCCATTGAACATCCTATAAGTAAAACCTTAAAGGTATTGGTTAATATTTGTGCTTATGCTGGTACTGGAAATGTTTTACAAATTCAATCTTTATTACAGATGTGTACTGCCAAACCTATTGACCAATTAGAGGAAGAGAAAAAATTGGGACAGAGTGAAGAAGACCAAAGGGATCCCGAGGACGTTGCTAAGGAAGCCAACGAAGCCACTACTGAAGCTGGTGATAACGAAGCTGCTAATAATGAAACTACCAACAATGACACTGCCGATGTTGATATGGATGCTAGTGACGCCAACGCTTCAACTGGTACCACTGTAAACCACCCTAAAAAGGAAGACCCTGAAGACAAAAAGGAAGATACCATTGAAGAGGAAGATGAAGGTGACGAAATGTATCAAGGTTTTGCCGTCTTAGGGTTGGCCTTGATCTCCATGGGTGAGGATATTGGTCAAGACATGGCATTACGTCATTTCTCACATTTGATGCATTATGGTAATTCTTTGATTCGTAGAGCGGTTCCCTTAGCCATGGGATTGGCATCTGCGGCTAATCCTCAAATGAAAGTATTTGAAACTTTATCCAGATACAGTCATGATCCCGATTTAGAAGTGGCTCAAAATGCCATTTATGCTATGGGATTAGTTGGTGCTGGTACCAATAATGCTAGATTGGCTCAATTGTTAAGACAGTTGGCATCATATTATATCAAATCTCCAGATTCCTTATTCATGGTGAGAATTGCTCAAGGTATTTTACACTTAGGTAAAGGTACTTTAACATTAACCCCATTTAATATCGAAAGAACCATTATGTCCAAAGTATCTTTAGCATCATTGTTAACGTTATCAGTAGTGTTATTAAGTCCTAAGAACTTTATTTTGAATGACTCTACCACGGAAACCACCCATCAATTGTTGTACTACTTAACCCCAGCAGTTAAACCAAGAATGTTAATCACTGTCGATGAATCTTTGACTCCTATAAAGGTAAATGTAAGAGTAGGACAAGCTGTTGATGTTGTTGGTCAAGCCGGTAAACCCAAGACCATCACTGGTTGGGTAACACAATCAACGCCGGTGTTGTTGAATTATGGGGAAAGAGCCGAATTGGAAAATACCGAAGAATGGATAAGTTTAAGTACTTCTTTAGAAGGGATTGTGATTTTAAGGAAAAATCCCGAGTTTATGGAGGTAGATAATTAGAGAATATAGTTAGATTATATCTATTGTGTGCATTTACTCTTTAACAGTCATTTTAAACTCTCATTGACTGTAACAACTCTCCCTACTTAAACTCTTGAGCTTTACCAGCCATCAATAATCCAACAATAAGACCAAATAATCCCAAAACTGAACCAAAAATTTCAACCACCAAAATT
This sequence comes from Yamadazyma takamatsuzukensis, assembly GCA_030572035.1. Lineage (NCBI taxonomy): Eukaryota > Fungi > Ascomycota > Pichiomycetes > Serinales > Debaryomycetaceae > Yamadazyma > Yamadazyma takamatsuzukensis. The sequence goes on along the minus strand of JAJLZF010000002.1, from coordinate 604,290 downwards.
TTAACGAAAAGCGAAGAATCAGCGGCATCACTAATAGCGGCGGTAGAACCAGTTATACCCACAGAAATACCACAAATCAAATTCGATACTCCAACGGTAAGACCAGCCCAAAATAAGGAATAACCGGTGTAAAGGTTTTCTTTTGTGAATAATTCATTTTGAGGAACATTGGTTAATTTAGCGGAAAATACAATGGCCATAATTAATCCATAAATGGCCACCACTTCACAGAAAATAATGGAAATCAAATTTTTGGTGGTAATTCTTGGGGCTTTAACCCCTGCTCCAATGATTGAAGATCCGGTGATGAAAATCCCCCAAGCTGCTCCCACTACTGATAATCCAATACAGCTGGCAATCCCCAAATTTGCCCACATATAAGGAGAAGTGGTTTCTAAAAATTCTCCCACGTTGAATGATTCTCCGGTTCCATTAAATAACATGTAACCTCCAACAACAGCCAAAGCTGAAGTTACAAGAATGCTTGAGTATGCCATTGATGGTAGTTGGTAATAGTTGAGAGGAAACAACCGAAGTTTCGCGGATGGGAGTGCAGGTTAGATTTGCAGGTTGAAGTGAGATTGCAGGTTAGAAAGAAAGATGCAGACGTTATTCTCATAGTCTAGCTTTACACATACAGCTTTATACGTCAAGTATAAGGAGTGATTTTGAAGATTGAAAACATGGTTATATGACTTCCTTCAAATTCTTGAATCCTTTTGAAACAAGCACAATTTGATTTCAAAATTACGTTTAAACTAGAGTAAAATGGAAGAGGTTGTCATCTGTTTATTGAGGGTTATTCTTATAGGGAAACTTTCACCTTAGATTTTTATTTACTTGTAGGTTCAGCATTTCCTTCACAATAATTAAAACAAAGAGTTAAGAATTTTTGTTTGATTGGTTGTAAATCAATTGAACTTTCAGTAAATATCTCCCATGCAACTTTAAAGTTTTGAACTTCATCTCCAAATTCTTCCCATACATTTTTATTAAATTCCTCCTGTTCACACTGTTTTAAAGGCTCTGTTAATTTTGACAACTTTTCAACTACAAACACAAAGTCATCATTCAACATATAAACATTATTAGTTGCAATATTCAAATACTTGACACCTGCTACTGCCAATCTTGCCAACTGCTTTAATCCTTTCTCGAAATCTTCATCTGTTGATGGCTCCAAATCCATATACGAGTCGTCATAAAAAATTGATGGTCCTACTGCTCAATGGGAAGCATAATTTCTTTCAGAAGTTAGCCAATATGAAAAAAATCCAAGCTTGTACACGATGGGAATATCCGGATGCAATCTATTATGTTCCATAATTCTTTCGTGAACCATAGAGACATTCTCGAAATAGTCACAAACTCTGGTGTCAAGTTCATTAATACCATGATCTCCCCACAAACCGAGTTTCAATTTAGGATCAAAACACCTGGACCAGTACTCTGGAAGTAGAAACTTTTCCATCTAAAAACTGAGAAATATGATTTGTAATTAACTCAAAATCATAGTAATTACAGTTTTTCCCAAAACCCCCTTCTGTTTCTCTTACCATTTGCTTAGACATATTTCTGGTCTCAATAACATGATGACCAGAATCCCCAAATCGTTTCTTAAACAGCTCGTAGGTTTCTTGTGCACTTGCAAAGTCATGCAGAAAATCTTGGTAAGCATAACCAACTTTCCGTCTTATAGGATTCTACACCTTTTCCATCTTATCTTTATGGGCTTCAGCGCCTGGAGTGAGAACCATTCCATAGAACGCAAGTAAAGCTGCTAGTGGTGAAAGTGGTTCCATTTCTTCTGGATTGATCTTGTATGTATCCTGTCCTCTGGAATGGTAGTAATCAAAATCTAGAGTTGAAATTTCAGCACTGTCATTTATTGAACTGTTCAATTTAATGAAAATATAGTCGCTTCCATTTGTGAGAACCCCAAAACCACATTGTTCTAATATCATGTCTGTAAGAACTTGACACAAAACTTGTTTTTCATTCTGAAAAGACAAAGTGTTGTCTTTTTTTATTAGAATTACTTCATTTTCTAACAACCGCAAAGTCTTCTTAGCTCCAAAATCTCTGATAATCCCGTTGGCTATGATGCCAAAATTCTTGTTCGTAACTTGTGGTAACTCTGGATATAGCCCCATACGGTGATATTCTCTTTTCATTAGGTAACTTTTCAAACATGGTGTAGCTTCCGGATGAATTTCAAGGCCACTTTTAACAAGTTCAAAAACATGGTTATATACCAGGTCATCTGTGCGGTACACATGTAGGAAATTGGGCTTTACTCCGGAAAAATAAGTAACTGGCTGCAAAATTTTCTCGTGCTCAAGCAAAATATTATTTAGTTTAACATCATTTCCTCACATGTTGATGTTTGTTTCATCAAGGACAAGGCATTTTCAAAATGGCCTTCAATTGTCTTTGTTGTAAGCCTACGAGGTTTTAACTGAATGTTATTGAGAGCTGTCAAATGCCGATTACCTGATTTTGGACTGGGTATAACCTTTTTCTTTAATGTTATATAGTTTGATGGGAACTTGGTTAGCAATTCATACCAAATGGGTGTTTTAAGCAACTCTTTATCTTTCATCAATTTTTCACAAGAGAGGTACATCATTGATCCCAAATTCTAGTCTCCCATGTTTAACCTGTTGAATTATGTTCTGAAATCTTGTGTTTGACCATACCTGACAATCTCTTATTAACTTAAACAATGTTAGTTATTCAAAACTTTCAAACATGGTCTTTCAATTGTTATAGGAAAGATTAGAGCTTTTGGAAGTGCAAAAACCAAAACTTGCTCCTCCACAAATCATCTATCTTTTTTAAATTTAATTTCTGTAACCTGAGTAAAGCCATTCGGTTTACAACTATTCATTCTACATAAACTTGTGGTAGAATACCTTGAGTAAACGGTTTCTGCTCAAATTTGTACCTTACACAGCCAGCTTTACTTATCCAAGAACTTTTATGATCCCGCAAACAATCGATTACCTCCTGTGATTTTCTTGCTTCCCACAAACCTCAAACCTAGAACCACTCTTTCGTAAGGGCTACTCTGCCATCATGCACTGGCCTCATCTTTGACATAATTGCGCAGCAAGTGGGTGCAATTTTGCTTTGAAATGGGTGCGAAAAAGAAAACCCATTACATCAGATGATTGGATATATACAGTACCGGGGTACGATTAAATCATAATATTCACTTGTTAGTCAACTTCATACAGTCCCGAGGATAATAGAATAAGCGTGATTACCTAAACGATCTAGAACGGTGAAGAATTCGATTAGAGAAAGGCACCAACATCAAATAGTATAAATACTCGTGCTCATGCTCTTTTACTTATTGTGATCCTCATGACTTCCTATACGAAAAAGCCTGCTATTTTTTACGTCCACGCAGCTTTATTTGACTGTGATGGAACTTTAGTCAATTCCACTGGTGCCATTTCTGAATTCTGGAGACAATTTGCTGAAACCAGACCCCATGTTGATGCTGAAGAAATCATCAAAACATCCCATGGGTGTAGAACTTATGATGTTATTGCCAAATGGTCACCTGATGATGCCGTTGAAAAGCAAGTAGCAGAATGGGAAGGTGCAATTCCTGATTCTTTTGGTCAATATGCCAAACCCATTCCTGGTGCTGTCGAATTGGTTAAACAGTTTGATGAGGTCAGTAGAACTCAAACCGATAATAAACACCAAAGATGGGCCATTATAACCTCAGGTACGTTACCATTGGCTTCCAAGTGGTTGAAATTATTGACAATTGAAAAGCCTGATTGTTTTATTACAGCAGAAAAAGTCAGTCAAGGTAAGCCTCATCCTCAAGGATATCAAACGGCCAGAGAGAATTTGGGTTATGATGCCCCCCATAAAAATGTGGTGGTATTTGAAGATGCCCCAGCCGGTATTTCCGCTGGTAAGAAAGCTGGTGCCATGATTGTGGGTATTTGCTCCACCTATGATGCTGAGAAGGTGAAGAATTCTGGTGCTGATATTGTCGTGAATGATTTATCGTCTTTTGAGATTGATAGTTATAATCCTACCACCGATGAATTCAAAGTGGTGGTTAAGGATTATCATTATGCTGACAATAAGTATTTACGTAGAACTTCTGTTGCCGTATAGATCAATAAGTATAGATCAATGAATGTATGTTATTTATAAGCTCATATAAACTCTACATGGTTCTTGATAAATCCCAATTCATCAGATGCAGCGTTTATACTAACGCCTATTAGCTTTGGATGTCCCTGTAACATCGACAACTTC